>JASSUY010017512.1:20200-42886 GCA_032466535.1 Forpus xanthops
TCATGAGTGGCAGGATGTGTGGGACAGTATGAGCGAGTATATTGTCCACTGGGCCCCTTCAGTGCTTTGGAAGCATCGAAGATGGAAGGCAGCTGTATGGAGCCCCCAAAGACAAGCTGCAGAAACTGCTGGAGGAGGGGGGGGGGCTGAATTATTTTGAGCCTGATGAGCCCATGACACTGTTGTCACAGGAAAACTGAGACAAAGTGGCTCAGGTGGCAACTCCTCCAGAGATGGTATGAGGGATATTTAAAACTGTAAGCCACCAGGTAACAGACAAAATGCCCCTTCCGGTCACACTGAAGTATAACCTCAGCAGCGGAAACAAGATGCTGTGCTCCAACAAGCATCACAACAGGAAAGATACCCTGCTCTAATTACAGCCTCTGTTGCACTATATTTACCATCCAAAACTAACTGGATTCATTATTAGGGACTCAGTGAGAAACATATGAACAGCAATTTAAACTTACTACCATCTTTGAAATGTTGACAGAAAGCAGAGGCACATCAAGAAGGTCTCTATGCTCCCTACCTTAGGAAGCAAAATGTTCTGTGTTTGAAGCATGGCAGTTGGATGTTTAACTCAGCAGGCAGGTAAACACCACACAGACGCTTGCTCGCTCCCCAGGGTCAGTGGGATGGGGTAGACAAAAGTAAAACTCATGAGTTGAGATAAAGAGATTAATACGACAGAAAAGAAAGTGTGAGGGAACAATAATACAAGAATTAGAATATACAAAACAAGTGATGAAAAATGCAGCTGCTTACCACCCACCAACCAATCCCCAGACAGCTCCCAACCAGCAGACCACAGGAAACAAACTTTCTCCCCAGTTTATATCATAGAATCATAGAATAGTTAGGTTTGGAAAGGACCTTAAGATCATCTAGATCCGACCCCCCCAACATGGGCAGGGGCACCTCCCACTAAACCATGCCCCCCAAGGATATGTCCAACCCGGCCTTAAACACTGCCAGCGATGGAGCATTCACAACTTCCCTGGGCAATATACTGAGCATGACACCATATGGAGTATCTCTTAGGTCAGTTGGGGTCAGCCATCCCAGTTGTGTCCCCTCACGACTTCTTGTGCATCCCCAGCCTCCTTGCTGATGGGGTGGTATGAGAAACTGAAAAGGCCTGGATGCTGTGTAAGCACTGCTTAGCAACAACTAACATATCAACATATCAGTGTTACCTACATTATTCTCATCCTAAATCCAAAACAGCACAACAGCACTATACCTGCTACTAAGAGGTAAATTACCACAGCTGAAACAAGGACAGCAATACAGACATTAATTGAAGACTTTCCAAGAAATTCAATATTCCAAGCTAGAAGTGACACACTTTGTAGTTCTCAGTCTATAGCTTAAAATGTCAGGAGGCTATAGCACGAGCTTCGCATCATCAGGTAACTTAGTGCAAAACTCAAATTATTCTTAAAACCACAAATTCCTTAAAAAGAAAACAGTATCAGTCTTCAGCTGTGCCTCCAGGCTCATCACATGCGTTCTATGATCACCCGACAGTACTAATTCAAATCTGCAGCATACAAGCACAATGTTGTATTTCTGCTGACTTTGCCACAGTACATAAATGGCATTTAAGCCTTCTCTTTATGCAATTTCCATAAAGCTTCTTGCACTTTTTGAGCAAGTTAGCATGAACAGGATGGAGTGTATGTAAACTAGTTAATGGGTCTAGTTTCAACCTACACAAAATCTGCAGTTGCAGCTGTGGGGTTTCTAACTCACAATCCCATTGATTCTTGATAGGATTTTTTTTTCCATTGCCATACTAATGCAGCCTGCCTTATCCAGCACTAAGGTACACTTGCCATTCTAAAGTGAAAAAGCTAACTGGAATATAGCCAAGAGAATTTATTTTAGCTCTATATACTGGAAATAACAATCCAACAATGATCGACATGAAGTGGTCATAATTGTCATCAGTTAAGAAACCTCATCAGGAATCAGCCTTAATATTAATAATTCTGCAATTGTAGATTCTATGTCCCCAGCTACAAGCAGGAAAACTTTTTCACTTAAAAATGAAACATTTTCACCCCACCAAACATCCTCCTCTTTCAACCTTTCCTAAAAGCAAGTGCTTTACTGCAACGAAAGGCAAGTGCAACCAAGTTTAAAAAATCAGGAGCACACGTGGTTTACCTGACTAAGAGATTTCTACCACGTTCCAGAGCTGAAAGAAGGTAATTATATGGAATCCAATGCAAGATATACTGTAATATGCATACATCTTATTTTCTTCTTTGTCTGGACGTATTCACCCTTTGATTTCTTTTTTGTCTTTATTTCCTACACATTAGCTTACATAAAGCTCACATCTACCAGAAATACATCAACCCTATCTTCTGCTCCAGAACAGAAAAAAGTGTGAATGGCAATACAGACTGGTCACTGACAGAAAATAATTGATCTTTTTTCTCTGAAAGAGCATTAAAAATACGTGTATCTAACTGCAGGCATACTTCGTAACATAAGATGTACAGTCTAAATCTGAATGACCACAGCATGTTTCAATTAGGATAACTGAAATGCAGGTAAGTATAGACATAAGCCCAAATTCCATGCACAATCACACAAATTGTTCATTCATATGTGGGAATTGCATAGGCTAAGAGTTCCCATTTGCAATTAGAATTTGAGCACAACTCTAGTATTTAGTGGACAGCTGACCTTTTTAAGCAGACAAAGAGAGCCTTGCCAAAACGGAAATTCATGTAATTAGCAAGATAAGCTTGAATAGAGAAAGAAAATCCATCCAACAAATTTTTCCAGTAGAAAAATCTTGTTACTGCAGGACAGGCCACTTACAGAAACCGCAAGGCTTTGCCTCCTGGGGCTAGAAGAAATAGGAAACTGAATTGAATTAACCTTGGTGCTATTTTGGGAAAGGTGCAAATAACTACCTTCTTGTCTGTTGACTGCTCTGACAGCACTTCTTTCCTTTCCTTTGCAGGTTCATACTACTTGCAGGAACTGCTCACACACAGCCCACCTCCTACTGTGAGCAAAGGATTCAAGGATGAAATGGAAACAGAGGTAAATCTGAACTCTGAGAAAAAAGAGGAAAAGCATTTCCTTTCACAGGTCTTATGGATGCCCTGAAGCCTTCCTAATCTCTAAAACTGGCAATAAGCTTGAACCGTTTTCTTTACCAGTTGCTTACAAAAGCATTACACTTTTCATTACTTTGACATAATACATGTGAAAGCATAGCAAGAAGCAGAACATGCCAATGAAATGCAGTTTTGTTTTTACCTGGCATTGGCTCCTTTAAGGTCACAGAAGTGTGAGAGTAAAGCTTTCACTACATCATTGCAGACAACTTTAACTACATCAATGTGACTCAGCCTCTGTCGCAGCTGCTTGGCAATCTCCCAGAAGTCTTCAGATAGCAGCTGGTACAGCTGCCCTTCATCTCTGCTGAGTTGCCCATACCAGGACAGGATGTAATCTCTATAGCTGTAGTCAAACACTGAAAGGAAAACAAAACAATAAATAGCAAAAACCGCAAAATGAGAAGGCACCCCAAGATAGGAAAAACATACTCCTCCACGTTTCCCCTGAAAACTTAGATGGGTAATAGGTTTTGTATTGTCTTCTTTCGGTTTTAAATTCTTGCCTAAGAAAGTAAGGTTGGCAAAGTTACAGAAACCTGCACCTAACAGGTTACTGAAGGTCACTTTGCAAAGCAAAGCCTGTAAGTGGATTTGCTCAGTCAGGTTACTTGCTACAAACCTCAAACTAATACCTGTCTCTCAAAAGTGGATTTGCTTATATGAACTATCATATAATATGTGTATAGGATGTTGGAGACTGAAACAAGCCTTCTTTACATAAGAATTCAACAGTCCCCATTCCAAAGTCATAGGTAGAAGGAGAGGTAGAAAGATTTTTAGATTACAAAAGACATATACAGTACAGAACAACACTGAAGGAAGTACATTATAGGATCAGAAGAGCTAGAGATGAGAGAGAACAAGTAGATTAGCAAGACAGCATGAACTTCAAAAATGACAAGGTATTCCAAATCATATCTACAAGCAACAACCAAGGTTACTCTAATTGCAAGTCCCTAGGCAACATCACCTTCTACCATTCTGACTTTTCTTTTAGACAGCTTTTGTGTGACACTAGTTTTACCTGGATACCAGTCCCTGGATGTCTAGGAGGAAGTAGGACATGTTCAGTGAGCATGTATGACCCATGTTTAGCAGCTACAACAAGATAGGGAAAGAACAAGGAGCAAGTCTGCATCTACCAAAGGGTAACTGAATAAGAAGGGGGGAAAATAAATCATGTGCCTGATAACCTGAACAGCTTCTTTACCAAACAAATTAATTTCAGACTTTTAATATCAAAAGTACATCTTATTTTTCAGTGTAAGCCTAAGGTGCAAAGTAATCATGTGACTCCACTACTTTTTACTTTCCACTTCAATGAAAGTTGTTTGCTTGGCAGTTTAATAAGCTATAAAAAGCTCCTTGACACTGTGACAGTGAACTAATTACATCCTAACAGCAGAAAAACTTAAGTTAAATACTTCTGCTTGCCTGAAATATTAGCAGGTCTTATCCAACAGCGTCCTATTAAAAACATTTCAAAAGAAAAGGCTAAAACTGATAAAAGTTTCTAGCAAATACTTCATAAATCAACTCCCTTAGGTTTATAAAGAAACTGAGTTGCTCCACTGAATATGCTGAAATATATACTTAAGAACCTTTGGCTAAGTTATTTCAACACTTTAATAAATAAGTCAGATAAACATTTCCATAAATAAATAAAAGTTTGGGTTCTTTTTTCTAATCCAAGAGAAAAAAATATGTGCAGAACCATACTGCAGGATGGGAACTTCCCATGTTGAAACATGTCTGATTTCACTACTTTTCTAAGACAGAAGAAATACCATTTCATTGAAAACTCCCACTCACAAATACTATCAAGTTATATAAGCAGTTCCAAAAGGTAATGGTCTTCTGATAAACAAGCTAAGGAGCAATCCCTCAGTACACCAAAGAGCAGCTGGGACTAGCATTTTAAAAACTGAAGTTCATTACTTATCTCAAGTGCCTTATCACAATATACATTTTAAGCAGTTTTCTACATCAGTCCCTTGTTCTTCTGCAACCACCTTTTTCTTATAGCTTGGTTACTCTGTTCTGTTGCAATACCCGAATTGCTGCAGAAAGCCAACCACAGTACAGACTCTTCCTTTTCATTTTCTTTGTAAGAGACCCATAATTTCTCAAGCTCATTCAAAACAAACTGCATTGCAGTATTTGTTATCATCATCACTGGCAGACTTTTTTCAGAATTTCTCACAGACATACTTTCTATCCTTTGCAGAGGTGCAAAGTAGCATAGTTCTTCAGCATCTTTTGCCTAAGAAGACAAATCACGGTAGAGTGGGGGATCCTACAGGTATCCATTAACCTGAACTCTACAAAACAAGAGCACAAGAGTGAAAAGTGTATCTCAGTTCCTTAGACTACACTCCCTTGAGTATGTATCTTAAGCATGTATCTTTTTCACACTGACCCTTAACTGCAATTTTAAGAAGCTCATCTACAAATTGAGCTCAATTCCTAGCTCACTCCATCATCAACCATCATATTTGATGTTAAGACTGTGTTCTGGTAAAGTACAAAATTCAAGTATAAACTAATGCTATTTAGCAAAATATTAAAAGAGTACAACTTCTGAAACTTTACTATACTCCCATTTGAAATACCCGAAGCAAGATCTATTACGTTGGGAAGATTCCTGCTCAGACACAGCAAGGTGATTGCATGGTGGTTCATCTAGATCTATCAACATGAAAGAACCACAAAATCTAGTGGCAACATCAAACTAAGTACAAAAGATAACCGACCATTACCAAAACTTAAGCCATGCAAGTATGAAATACTTCACCTGTTTCTGCCAGTTATACTCTTTCAAGACCTTAAATGAGCATCTCCACTTTAAACCATATTTTCCTCCACCTACCTTTCATAATTCTATTCCTTTACAAGTTTTCTGTAGTTTCCTTGTTGCCCTTCCTGCATCACAACAGTCTAACCATGCTGTTCTGTATATAATTTGGGGTGCTTTACACCCCAGAATGTATGCCCAAATGAGCAATGAGACACCTTTTAGACTCTAAAAAAACAAAATCCAAGAAGGACATCAGCCACAGATACTAACAGCAGTCTGTGCTGGGATAAGAACTGCCTCATCCCTATGCATCACCCTAGCCATGATGTGCTGTTGCTGCTTTAGTTTCATTCCTATTGATGCAGCTGGTGCCTCTTTCAGTACTCTAAAGAAATACGAAAACACATGTAAGAATTTTATAGAGCACAGCTTTCTTCCTTCAGAGGAGGAACCTTCTAAATGCATCTCAATATTTTCACACTGCATGTTCTCTAAAACATTGAAAACAACTGTGTAGATGACAAAAAAGGAATAAAAAGAAAGGAATAAAAATGAAAAGAGAACACTTTCAGAGCAGTACCTTACTCACTAAGTACTTAGTACTACTAGTACAAGTACTTAGTACTACTAGTACTAGTACTTAGTACTACTAGTACTAGTACTTCATACTACTCACTACTTACTAGCTCACCCAAAACAGAATAATTTTATTTCATGTTTGACTGAATCAGATGCAGTGTCAGCACAGAATCTGCTAGGTTTCCTAAATTAGTTCTGAAGATCCAAACCCCCAGTTGTTAAAATCTGACAGAAAGTCATTCCCATGTGTACGTGAAGTTGAGCCTCCTCAACTACTCTTTCTAAAAACTGTAAACTAAAGGAGTGCTAGGAGTAGAGAGACAGAAGCTTGTGTGGAAGACACCCCTTAGACCCTTCCTTCATTCCTAACCCCATGCAGGTTTACAGTAACTGCTCTCTCTTCTTCTACTTTCATTCATCCCAAGGTTCAGCAGCACAAGAGCCAGGCAATCAGACTGGCTTTAAATCTGCAATCTGAAGAGCTTCATGTTAGCATTTACACTGCTAGGATTCATTACCCAGCTTTATAAAAAACAATATAGAAATTTGAATAAAAAGAACTAAATGCCTACCCATTTTCTCAAAGCGCCATTAAAAACCAGACCAAAAATATTCTTCCTATGCAAATGTAGACACAGACTTCCAAGTTTCAAACAAGAAGCAAATCTCCTTTCCCGAAAGCACTGGAGAGACCAGAACCATTGCATGATGTTATGGTCAGATCCAGAACTCTCCTGTGACTATATGAACAACAGAGGAGGAGCTATAGATGTAACATTGTCTTGAGTTATTCTACAATAGCAAGCATCAAAATCTGTAAAACACAAATGCAATATTAATATGAATTGGTTTAAGATCCTGCATCAGGAATAGTTCCACATGGTTTAGTTTATTTTTGTTAAATTTTTTTTGACATTTGCTTCTTAGTAATTTTAATGAATATGCAAAAAAAAAAGATAGACATTTCCAAGGATATGAACAACAGAGAGAAATGTGTTACAAAGATCTAGGAAATGCATTTAAAAAACTAAATAAAAATCTGTCCGAATAGTTTTGCCCATGTACTCTTTGCCAAAAACCCTCAGCTCCGAGAGTTTGAGTCCCAGTAGCAGAGAGAACATGAATTCAAATTAAGTCTTGCTCATATTTTGGACCCTAACAACTAATTTTTTGAGAGCTGTGGCAAAAAAAATAGATACATACAGCTTTTCAAATAGAGAGCTTCAGAAGCTACTGCATTTTTTTTTTCCCCCTAAATGTCAATGTGTGGATCATCAGTTGGGAAATCAGATTGGGGAAAAAACTCCTTCTGTGCACTACTTTTTAAGGGGCCAACAAGAACATAGACAGAGAAGATTCAATCCATGGGCACAATCTAATTAAATTCCCAAAATACTTCCAGCAAGGTCACCTCAACACAGGGTTGAAGGAAGATAAGTCACTATGAAAGAAGAGATGACAATCTGGCATGAAATATTTTAATAACAAAGAAAGAAGGGATATGAATGAATTATTATCACTGCAGTATTTCACTAGTAGAGTTTTGCTGGGATTTGTGCTAAGGCCTGTGCTGTTTGACTTACTCATAAATGATCCAGTAATGCAGGTAAGGAATATGGAAACCAAGTTTCTTGGCACTACTAAAGCAGTAGAAACAAAGACTAGCTGTGAAGAATAACAGACAGCAGGTTATGGGGCAATAAAAGAGGAAGTTGAAATTCAGTTCCTGGGGGCCTGGCTGCACACACGGCAGGTACATCTACTGACAGCTACAGCCCTCAGCACAAATGGTAGCAGCACAAGGCTGACTGACCAGAGGCTCTCTTCAGAGACACGTTCCTAAACTACCATACGATATGGGCTGAAAATATGAAGTTACCACATAAGCAACAGGAAATGTTAAAAGGTTAAAAGTATTTACAAAAGTGAGCTGTCTTTTTTTTGTGTAAAATGAATGAAGGGCAAGTAAGAATCAAATCAATCTATCAAGAGAAAGCAGGAGATGTACTGAAAAAACACATTTCAGTGTTGGTCACTCAAGTACTACTGCCTAAAAAAGGGACTCAGGTGTTTACAACTAAAAGGCCTTCTCTTTCTGCCATGCCAAACAATGAAAATCTTATAACACTACACTTGTTCTGATTTTGAGCATAGATTTCATAAAACACACCACATACTAGCAGGGCTAAGTCACAGCTTTCCCTATCTACAGCTTATGTAAGCATGCTTTAATTAAGATTGAAGCACCATCCTTTTATACAACTCTGTTGTCACTGTGAGATAGGAAGGAAGTTTAGAACTGAGCTGTAAACCAACAGAAATTGAAGTTCCTTCTTAGCAACACTTAGAAACCAACACTGCAGAAGAACAATTTCCAACAACTTTGTTTCCTTGTCTTTGGCAAGATGAGAAGGTATCCCAGACATGGCATCTACTATCAGCCAATGTCCATCACAGGAAAACTAATCTAAGCACCATAATATTCTTAAATCTATTTCAATAAGACCAATGGTTGAAATGGAAATATGCATGACTTGTTCAGTTCAAACTAAGGTTGATCACTGATACCTAGCCTTCCAACTACATTAAAAAGGCAGTAAAACAAGTGAGAGTTCATCAAGCAAGACACTTCACAGAAATCTCAGAAGAGACACTCTAAACCCAGAGAGCAAAGTCCACACAGACTGACTGTAACACCAGCAAAAGCGTGCATGACTAACAATCAACAGTCTGTTCTTGAGGGGTGCAAGACAGTTCCCAATTAATAGTAAACCTTAGGCAAACTTAATTTCATAGATGATGAAAAACAGATAAAGAAGTCAGAATTAACCAAAGGGTTGTCTCTTCATAACCAGCAATCACATTTTCAAAATTAGATGATGTTGGTTACTTCCAAAATGTTATCCTTACATCTCTAAGGCAATGTATTGAGAAGTAAAACCTCATCTATTGTGATAATCTGACAGCACCTACTCAAAACCTCAAGTGGTGATAGGAGTCTGAAATGGTCCTCCAAGATTAAAACCTCAGGACATCCGAAAGTCTCCTAACTAAATGAATTAGGCTTTTTAAAGCATTTTGTTGAACAGCATGCTACATCTAGACAGCAAGAAGTTTCCAAAAATTCCTGGGATTTACAAATACTCTAATTTTCATCAGTGTAAGAATCGAAACAGAAACACTAACAGTATTTTTTTATCATTATTAATAATGTTTTATGTAACCACAAGCTTCTTAAAACTTAAAAAAAAACCCATTCAGAATATCAAGACAATTACAAGTTTCAGAACCATAACAGGGCAAAGAATGTGCCCTGTCTATTCACAGACAGACTGATCATATTAATAAACTAGTAAAATGTTTCTTTTGGGATTCACAGTATCTGACACTCAGGATGACTCAGATACCTTCCAACACCAAAATGCTTGTTTAAGTCTACATGTGGTAAAGTGAAAAGTACAGTCTCATCCTTGTCAAACTGCACTTTTTTTCCTTTTTTTTTGTCTCTTTTTTTTTTTTTCCCCACAACTGGAGGAGAAGTTGGCTTCCTCACTTAGGCCTGGAAGAAATACAACCAAATCTGATGAGCTTGTCTTCCAAAATTCAGAGTGAGAATGGAAGGTAAAAGCTACTTTGAAAAGAAATAACAGAAAAGTAAGTAAGCTGATACAAAAGAAGGTCCTCAACTATAACAAAATAAATCACTTACATACTAGAAACTTTCTTTCAGCATTACTGAGTAAGGATGGACTCATGGATCCAACTGAAAGATCTGTTGAATGATACTTTAGACGAAGACAGCTCCCGTATTTTTTATGTGCACATGAGTTACTCCTGTGTGCAAGTAATGAGAGATATGTACACAACTATCTTTCCCCTAGTATTCCACAATATCCGTTGTCTGTCTCCAAACCACCTCACTACCTCCAATTCTGTGCTGATTATTTCAAGACTCCATTTCAAATTCCAAGGCTGATTATCCAAAATAGTATGCATGTGAGAGAATACAGCAAATAACTTGTCTGGCTTGTTTCATACGTGTAATGTTTAGACTTTACTATCCTTTTCACATCATAACGATTCCTATAATCTGACAGATTCCAGACAAAAATGCCACCTAAAACCAAGTTATGAAAAGTTGTAATAGCTCACCTTCACAGAAACATGACATAGTAGGTATTCTAGTGTAGCTAGTATTTTAGCTACATATCCTGCTAACATCTACTCATAAAAATAACTTTAAAAATTCCTCAGAAGTTTTCACAATACAGCCAACCTGTTTAAAGCAATGATAATTTTAAAATATACTCTCCAGACTGAAGGAGGAAGGGAAAGAAAAAAACACCCCAAACAAAAACTACTGCAAAGAAATCTTACTGAAAAAATATTCAAAATTAGGCAAAATATTTACAGAAGACTGGCCTGGCATCATGTTTTAAATATGTACTTTAAAAGCTACAGTACACAACCCTTTTCAGGAGCTTTCTTTTTTTAATATACTAGCTAGGTTTCCCCCCACAGCATCATCTTTATGTTCCAACCTAGCATAAGCTTTGAACCAAAGATTTTCACCTGTTACTTCAAACTCTGACACTATCCCAGGTTCTACACTATTTGTATTACCAGGATTCAGATGAAAACAAAGTGTGCAGAAGCAGTTGTTACTCTTTATTTTTAAAGTTGCAAATAAACATTTTAAATCCATATGATCATAGTTCACATTTTACAATCCAAAGTCCAGTGACTGTACTGGTGATCCACAGATTTCATAGACTGCATCAGCCAGAAATACAAATATTGATTTTTAGATCCAGTTTTCACAGCAAGAATTAAACTGAATGAGAAGACTGTGCACAAGAGTCTATCGGATTTGTCAGTTGAGGAAAATCCAACCAAGAACCTTTTAAGTGCTACCCTTTTGTTTTGTGCATAAGTATTATGAACTCTATTTTAATATATTTCTGGAAAAAAAAAAACAACCAACAAACAAAACAGCCACAAGGTATCTGCTAAATTACAAAAACAACATCACATTACCTACTGCAGTGGACCTCTTGGGAAGACCAAGACCTTGTACTTTTATATCAAGGAAGAACTCAGGGTCATATTCTAAAAACCTGGAATATTGTGCAGCCATGGTTTGTTAAGAGGACAAGAGATATTCAAAGTCTAATGTTCCTCTGTCCAAGTCAAGACTCACCTTCTTTCAGTGCTTTATCCATGTTGTGAGAAATGACCACTCTCCTTAATTGGACTGAATCATGGGAGCTTCCAGAACAATTACTCTGAAATTTGAAGAGAATATTCATAAGAGGAAGGAATAAACCAAAAGCCAGAAGGAATAAAAAACCAAATATTGTAATCCCATACAGATAAAACAGATGAGTGTCAGTTGTCTATAAGGTTATTATATCTTGTTCATTAAGCACATATTTACACTCACTGTTGCATATCGTACCCTGTACAACTTGCCAAATTATCTTAAGTTTGGGGTTTTTTGGCAGAAGGGAGCTGTATTCATTTGCAATTCAATGCACTAGGAACAGGGCATGCATTTAATGAAACAACTGGAACTACCCTAAAATCCCAATAAAGCTGTTCAGACTCACATCTAACACACAGCATTACCACAGACACTTGCCAGGCCTTGAGTACCCTCCTTCCACACACAGTTAATTTGTTCCAGTTTTTGTGTGAGTGAAGCAGTCCCTCAACTTCTTCCAGTCACTACTCTAAGACCACAGCTGTGGTCTTGCAGCTGTTTTCTTCCCCCCTCAACATTACTATAAATTGCAAGAGTAGCAAGATTTGCACGTTTGCCTCAATTTGTAGCCCCTCTCACTGTCAACCCTATAGTTAAGGAGATGTGAGAACACAGTGTTAATCTGATTAGAGAACCACTACAGATTTTCATTACTCCCTTTTACCTGAACACAATGCTGGTAAAAGTATAAGCCATACCCACCTGAATGGCTGCAGAAGTTACTTTTGCTTCTTGGAAAAATACCTAACAACATTTGCTCTGATACATCACCTCTGACTGCTAATGTTGTTGCGCTGCCTCCCTGCAAAGCTGTGTTAATGCTAGTCATACAATTACTTAGGGATTTTTCTGCATTTGCAGAAGTAAATTGGATGATTCATAACCACTCCAATTTAAAAAGAGACGGACTTACAGAAGCATTAAACATCCCAAATATATTTGGGGAGGCCGAAGGGATTCAGAAAGCCCTATTAAGCAATGCCACTCTGGCCTTTCTGTGAAGAAAGTGCACAAGGTCACAAACCTGACAAACTTGAGCTCAGCGTACTCCATTAATACCTACGTTAGCCTGGATATTCTACAAGACTAATCCTTCTGCTAAACTGAGCCATATCTGCATAGAGGTCAGTGACTTCAAACTCCTAACTTTGGCATTAACATCTCTCATTTGTACTTAGTTTGAACCAATGGGTTTTTTTGGATGAACTGAAGCATCAGTAAGCTCTCTGATGAAGCATTAGCCAAATCACGCCTTTCAAAACCAGTTTCAACAGAAGCCGAGATAAGAAAATTGTAAATGTTGAACTCTTTGTGTTTCCTCCCTACCTGCCTCAGTTCCACACTTCTTTACAGCAGAAAGAATTAAAACAAAAAATAATTAAAAAGGCCTTCAGAAGGGATCCATAGGTGCAAATAGCTTGCTCCACATCATCACACCACATTCCAATCTACATAATGCCACAAAGCAGGAAGTGACCCTTTTATGTTTCAATCTTGAATATTCAGTGTTAAGAAGAAGGCAAACTATTATCACCACAGTGAAATGCTGCCTCTTAAATAGGAAGATACAAAACTTGTGTTTCCACTTGCAAGGATATACTTCATTGAAAGTGTCCTCTACGGTTGGTACCTTTTGACTTGTAAAAAGCACCACCTTTTCATTTAAAAAAATAAGATAAAATAATAGCATCCATGCTATACAAGTGATCAAAAAGAACTGAAAAGGTAAGAAGTGAATACCACCATTAGCAATGGTGATTTTGCTACTGCACAAATGTTATTACTGAAGAGCAAAGGAATTTTTCCATACTCTGTTACAGGTATTATAGACACCGCCATAAATAGCTTGTGAGAAAAACACAAATTGAGAAATAAACCCTGCTTAGAAATAAGGTTTCAACTTTGTTTAAAAACAAATTTTCAAGAACAGATGAGAATCTAACATTCGAATAAATAATGTTTAAATATATTGAGTGATGTTGTCTGGGTTAGTTCAGGCCAAGAAGAAAAACGGTTTGCGGAGACCAAATGAGAGCATACAGAGAAGAGGGAGCCAGGTCTTCTTGCACATGCAGAGGACAATAGGCCAGGTTACAACAAAGGAAATTCCCATCACTTACAGGGCCAATCTATTTTAATTATGAGGCTTGTCAAATACCAGAATGGGGATGCTGGTATTTGACTTTTAATTCTGAAGCTGGTCAAATTCCAGAATGGGAGAAGCTGTGGAGTCTCCATCCTTGGAGGTACTCAAAACTTAACAGAAGAAAGCTCTGAGCAATCTACCTAGCTGGAGCCACCCTGAGCTGGCTGGCCTAGATGACCTCCAGACATTCCTTCCAACCTGAACTATTCTGTGATTCTTGACGATCCTTCAAGAACTGAGAGTTTAATTTATTGACTAATAATGGATCAGATATTAAGTTGCCTTTTCTAAAAGAGCTGATCCACTCCTTTCTCCTTTCATCCTTTCAAATTTGCATTTAGCAGAACCGAGTCTTAAGCCTTCATAGCTTAGATTTGTTTTTAAAAAATTCTGTTTCTGTGACAACAGTAATGATGAATTCACTAAATAAGGAGGCATTCCTAAGTTAGATGACATATGGCAACAAACACCTGAAACCCAACAGTTCCAACCCAGTAACACAAGCTTACCAGCACCTTGAATAACAGGACTTCAGTAAACTCGCAATTGAAACTCAGTCCTGACAGCTGAGCGACTGAAATATCCAGCAGATTTTGCTGGATAGTTTTCTTCCCACCCCTGCCTCAAGTCAGATGGAGAGCGCATACAGAGAACAGGTTCAGCTAGAAAGCCTAGACTGGAATGTTTTCACATTTTGATTCATGTGGTTTATCTAAAGGAAAACAGTGCTACATTTCATGAAACAGTTGGCATAACCTTGAGTGAGCCAAAAGATGCTCGTGAATGGATTTTACACAGTCAAAGCTTCAGCTTAGATGTTGTTTTATACCAATTAAAACCTGGTATGCTCCCATTAGTCCTAACTTGCACTACCATAGCAAAAAAAAAAAAACAAACAAAAAACCCACCTCAAAACACAAAAATCAGGCACTCTACTCTGCAGATTTCATTGTTAAAGAACAGCAGAAACCACAGTGAAACTTACACCTAAATACGATAAAATGACTTGAAGTGGTGAGGGTGGAGCACATTTGGAAAGCGCATGCAAAGAATGAGGTTGCTAACAAACAGGGAGGCCTATTTCCTGGAACAGTTCAAGTTTTCTCTAATTTTTACTTTGTTTACAGGCTGAAAAAAAAAAAAAAAAGGATGTGTTTATTTCCTGGAGACTTCTCAATAATACTCATTATTTGATACATTTGAGAATGGTCAAAAGTATCAACTGAAAACAACAGACAGAAAACAACAGTCTGAAAGACCCAGGGAAAAAAAAAAAAACCTAAAACAATACTGGCATTAAGCCTGAAATTTTGTCTTGGATTCAACTCCTACAGATGTAAAAATTAACGTCATTTATTGGTTTAAACAATTTAAAATCCGTTCTGAAGAAAATGCTAATGAATAAAGGCGTTTCAACTACACTGAATAAATGGCAAAGAACAGAGAAAACAAGAGTATCTTCCACTATTAAAAAAATTCATCTGCAACAGTCATCAAATGTAAATCTTCAAACCTAACAGCAGAAAGTCAAGCACCGGCTACAGGCACACCACATGCAGTCTTACTCTGCCATGGCAGTAAAGCCAGAAGCAGAGAAAAAGTAACATTTCTATTATATTAACTCAATTACAACACTAGAACAGAGCTCAGTACAGATCCCACAATAAAAATGGGCATTGTGCATGAGATGCTCAGTTTAATCACTGATCTACAAGGCAAACACTACACGTAATTCAGCATGTAAGAACTATCCAGTTACTCTAGCTACTTGCTCCACACACTGCTGCCCTGTTAACTTGCTTCTTTTCTGCATAAAAAACACATTAACATCAAACTGCACTTTGATGATAGAGAGTCATAGTTTCAAATAATACTTCACTGAACTCCCCATAAATTCAGCTTTAAGAGATCTGGATAGATGTTTTCTTACAGTAGCAAACATTACGTCAATTTCTGATGCAAAAATAAGTTATCTACTCACAAGAATTATTATTTTAAATTAATACCTATTGGTCTATTGAAAATTACAAAGCAAGTACATGTCACTTAAGCATTAATCTACATATATTAAGGGATACCATAGCTACCAATTTAAAAATCAACATACTTAAAGCATGTTAATCCCATTATGTTAAGCATCATTATATCAATAATGAATTTAAAATATCAGTGGATCTTATTTCCACTACCATAGTAGCTCTTGGAATATATAAACCATGTTTATTATACTGGGACCTTAACCTTCGATGTACCATGTTCAAATCTGATAAAACTGCAGCAGTACAAAAGCTATAATGAAGGCAGAACTTCCTTGACTTGAGTTTTCATATAATACTAGACAGACAAGAATATGGAAATAAAACTTTTCTCAGGTAATACTTTCATCCCCTTCAGTACAGCTAAGAAGTAACTGGTTGGTTAGCATTCACATTTCTGTACAGCAAAAAATACAGCATTACTCTCTGCTAGGAACTTTAATATTACCACCAAAATAAAACCTTACATAAATTCTCAGCATACATGGACAGCTCCAGTCTACTGAACATTTCCACACTCTCCTCCTCTGTTAAAACAGACAACAAGAATCCATGGCCTGTACTTCAAAGCCAGAAGAGCCGTGTGCTATGAAAACTGAACTGCTGGCAAGCCAGAAAAGCCTGCACAGACTCATGCCTCAGCTGCAGTCTCAGCTAGGAACTCTTGCATTGTCTATTGCTATACCCTCCCTGCCTCATGTCTTTTCACTGTATAAAGGTAGGATGTTCTGTCTTTTTATCAGAGCACCACAGAACATGCAGAATGAATTGCCATCATTGACTTTATTAACATCAACTTGCTGTCTTTTACAGTGCATGATTAATATGGGAAAAAAATGGCATAGAGTGACTGGTCATTTAAACCTCCCATCACACAAGCCTGTTCTACTTTCAACTACACAATTTCTTTGGGGGGTTGAGGATTATTTGGGAGGTTTCAGTGTTTCGCTTTATGTTTTTTAAAATCACTTTACAAAGTGGCAGCTTGGTAAAGGATATGGTATTCTATATAATCGACTCTTCCTCAGGTAAACTTTGCTGCTCTCCTTTGCAGAGCACAAGGAACCAAGATCTGGAATCAGAAGGAACTTGATCAAATTTTGGTTTTAGAATATTTGATACATGTGCACCATATTTTCAATCCCAAGGTGTATCGTGAATGCAAGATGCTTTCACTATTGACCTTACTCCTTTAGGACTCTCCTGCCAGAGACCTGATGGCAAGATCCCAATGAGCCTCCCACCAGTCTTTCTTACTGACTCAGTATGGCTCAGTTATCAGAAGAAATGAACTAGCTCCCCAGTTACACTGTCAGTCATATAACACTTTTCAAGTGAGAAACAGTCCCTACAAAGATAAAAGAAACCTGATTCATATAGCAACATATGAAACGCCAATCTAACCCAATGTGAGAAAATTGAATGTCAAGCACAATACAATGCAGAGCTGAAGACCACACAATGAAAGGAAATAGGGTTGCATGACAAGACAAGAGATCTCTAAATATACATGACGGAGAAAATGCTGTATGGAAAACTAAGTCTGCTCACTGCTAAGGAGTTATGGGACAAATAAGAAAGAAACAGAATCTGAAGCACATTTCAACATTTAATTTCCCAAGATCAATCTCCTGTGAGAATAAAGTTACCACTTCAAAGTTATGCCTGCAGGCAGTCAATGCATGCAGTCCTGACAAAACTCCAATTCTGAAAAAGCTTTGAAATCCTTAAGGATAACAGATATTCCACATATCCCTAAAACAAACTGTAGCAGACATGTAAACTACAGGCTCCAAAGTGCAACAGGCCCCCACTGAGCTGTAACTGAATGTTTGCAATCCATGCAACATTCTCTTAAAATTTTAAAATACTCCTGAAACTGGGAGGCAATGCAACGACACCTTTTCATTATTTTAATCTCAGGACTTCCTTAGTAGTAAACTCACCTACATCATCAAGAGCTGATTGTTAGCCTGCCTATGTCAGAGACAGCACAAAGAACAAAAGTATCAGACACTCAGCTCTGTTAAAAAAAACAAAACCAAAAAAAATCCTTGAAACATATTCTCTGCTTTTAATCCAGAAACAAGTGATAAAAGAATGGCAGTAGACAGAATATTTGGCTGCAAGACCAAGAGGATCTAAAACAAGCATGACAGAAGAGCAACAAGCAGAAACTGGCAGAAGTAACAGAAAAGCCCCTGCAAAACTGGGGCTCTCCATATTCCCTTGCGATCAGAGCTCCCACATATGGGAAGACTAAGTTGAAAGCACACCTTATCATGGCAATATAAATTGCACACCTTGCCTGGAAGTTTGCAGCATATTTCCAACGCTCTTGCTGAGATACCTGACTGCAGCAGAAAGTCTTCACCTTTCAAGTCCCAGAGGGGTTACATGAAAAGTATTCCAAACAAAGCACAGCTTCACATTTGGAAAGATTGTTTCACTAGCAACAAGTTGAAGCAAAATGATAAAAGGCATACACCTTGCTGTTTTGAAGTTCAAATCTGTAACACATCACTTCCTCACCCAAGTTACTCACTTGCATGAAGATGACCATGGAAATCAACAGCACTAAACTCACACTGTAAGCGCTTGCAGAATTGAGAACTTACAAAAAAAAAAACCCTTTTTCAGCACAGCATGAAGAACTTGATCCAAGTCCCTTTGAAGTTGATCAGAGTACTCCCACTCTCCAAGAGCTGAGAATGACTCCAACTAGAGTAAATATTTATTAGTGAATGCTTAAGTATTTCCTAATTTTTTAACCCCAATGTGAAGCCCATTCAAAGAATGAAAAATCAATCCACCTGTCCTGAGTTTGTGCACATACAATACATGCAGAGGGAGATACCAGCCATAAGACTTTCTCCTAAAATAAGATAAAATATTTCAAATTGCTAGGTCAACAGAGGGTTCTTCTCTATTCTTGAGGAAAAGATGCAGAAAGGCTTAAGAAATTCTTGCTTTACAGTCATCCTACTACTGGCTGCCAGAAAGCAAAAGACAGCAGGTTCCTAATGCTCAATGAAAACTGGGAGAGTGACAGCTGAATGATAATAAAGCACAGTAAATACAAAGGGATGTATAATAAAAAGATTACCTACAATTTTTTCAAAGATAAATGTATGGAGGAAACTTCAAAAACCAGTTTAGCAAATGGCCTACACGTCTATATGCTCCCTATACAGACACTATTACTTTCTTCACCTACATGCTGCTGAAGCATCAATTGGGAAACGTGCCAAACACATACAAAAATGTGTTCAGAAAAAGTATGTCAAGGAGGTCTGCAGCCCTGAAGCCATTCTGTATTGAAACAAAATCAACAAAATTGTAAATTCAAGGCATGAGACACCCAAATAAGATGCCTGGAATTACAGTTTCTAAAAAGAAAGTACCTTGTTGCTCCTTGCTTGGCAGTCCCTTTTCTACAGAGAGGTCAAATTTTGAGAACACTACAAAGCGGCAGGAAAGAAAAATTTCAACTGAATCGGGAAGAGGATAAAGAAACAATCCCATGAAAAGGACTGCAGCAGGTGCAGCGACTTTTAAATGCAAGATTTCAATTTCCTTCCGGAACAATGAACACATACCACAGAACTACAACAAATCCAAACACCACTTACTAGAAAAGCAGGAACAGGTGGGCACTATTTACATATACAAATCTAATGGATGGTGACAAAAGGAGAACATCTTGAAGAGAAACTGGCAATAACATACCACAAAAAGGAACATCCCACTAAAAGAAAGTGCATAGGATATAGTAACTAAAGTGATTGCATTTGCCTCTGCACAATTCCAAGTTTCACTTTTGTGGGTTTATGTATTATGTTTTTCAGAAAGGGAGAAAGAGCAGTAAATCTGATTTTTTTCTTCAACCCCTGGTTTTCTAAATTTAATTGATTTTCATTGCTTGGCTGTTTCACAAATCTGAAAGTTGTGCCACATTGCAGCAGCAGGGACATTTCCCTTATTAAGTCTCTATATAGATTATTTCTTTCTTATATTATGTATAATACAGTATGTTCTCCTAACAGTAAATTAACACACATGCAGATGTGCTGCTATACTTATCTAAGTAAAAATGTCACTGGAGCTGTGGCATTATCACAGAAATATTTAATCTTGCAAACCTCCAGAGGGCCACGAAGATGATCAGAAGGTTGCAGTACCTCTTCTATGAAGACAGGGTGAGAGAGTTGGGATTGTTCAGCCTGGAGAAGGCTCAGGGACAACCTTAGAGTAGCTTCCAGTGCCTAATGGGGGCTTACAAAAAATCTGGAGAGGGACTTTTTAAAAGGGCTTATAGTGAGAGGAGAAGAGTGAACAGTTTTAAGCTGAAAGACAGTAAATTATTAAGAGGGCAAGTTATAGTAAGATATTAGAAAAAAAATTCTTTACGAGAGTGGTGGAACACAGCTTTTCCAGGCAACTGGAACAGGCTGCCCAGAAAAAGCTGTGGATGCCTCATACCTGGCAATGTTCAAGGCCAGGTTGGATGGGGGTCTTTGAGCAACTTTGTCTAGCTGGGGGTGCCCCTATCTATGGCAGGGGGGTTGAGATTAGATGTTCTTTAAGGTGCCTTCCAACCCAAACCATTTTGTGATTCTTTGAAATCTGAAGGCAATACGAATTTATTACTGATGCTTTTTTTTCCCCCTTTGAGCGGTGAAATACAAAAGCATATAGCACTTAATACATATTTGTTCCCCAGCATTCCTACACAAAAAAATGCTGAACAATCCCTAGCTGTACTCATTTAATACCCTACCTTCTGCTTACAGCTGGGTGACTGTGTGTTACATCATCTCATCTTATTTTTCACTTCAAACACTCATACACACTATTTGTTCTTCATTCCCTTCAAATAAATTCGTTTGATCTTGAGTCTTCAAAGTAAAAAGTATTTTAAAAAGTCTACTGAGAAGACAAAATTATTATCTCACACAACCACTGCCACACACAGATCCTGAACGCACCTTTCCAAGTTGTATTATTCACTTAAGTCACCAACCCCGAGCCAAACACCCCCTACTACTGACAATATCCTGCCAGTTCCCATTAAATGCAGGTCTGGAAAGATGCACTGCTCACAAACACAGGCTCCTTCCCTCCCTAGGTCCACTACTACAGGTCATTAGCCAATTTGACTGGCAAGACAGAAAGACAGCCAACTGTATCAGCAATGATTTCTAACAGGTTCTCTGCCCTGCCAGCACCCACGCTTTCTGCAAGTACAGCTGTATCAACTGCAGCCCCAGAAACATAGAAGTGACAGCATCATTTACTTGCTGCTAACAAGAAGAGTATACTGAGATGCATACTGAGTGTAATGAACTGGGTCACCAGAACGGTGAGGCAGCACACAAATTATGCTCCTACTTCTTTGTAGAGCACTCTCACGTTATCCTGTGTGACACTTATCAAAGTGAAATAGCACTTCAGTGGCACTGTCCAAGGCTGCAGAACTTCGCTTGTTAACATGCCACCTTAAGGTCTACAATTTGCCAGGTGAGGGGCCAAGGGCAACCAGATGGAGTCATCGGCTGTGGTGCCAAACACCACATCCCTGCAACCAGTGGCACAGCAGGAGTGCAGGGGGATCCTCATGTCCAGCAGTAGCTTTTCAGGCCTGTCTAGGATCAGCTCCAGAGCCCTGGATGACTTGATGGGGGGGTGGGGACGTGCGTGGATGAGAGCAAAGTTATTCTGAAAAGCACCTGCAGTCAGTCTCCAAATACCTTGTGCTACGGGTCCTGTCTAGGGAAAAAAAAAAACAAAAAACAAAAAAACAAAACCTACTAAGCAGTGACCTAGGAAGAACTCATGCACATTAATTAGTACATCTTAGAAGACATACAGAAAACAAATTTATCTTTTGCTTAGAAGTCTGCAGAGGATTGAAAACACTGGCACTTCCTCAAGACATTATGATAACACTATCTGAAACTCCAGAGTAGGCATTTAAGCAATGCTATGCCGGCTCCTAGAGCATGTCTCTCTTTTACTAATGGCACTTCAACCGAAGCAGCAAAAAGGGATTTGAGACATAGCCAACAACAAATTGCCATACAAGTGATCCCGGACTCTGAGCAAAGTCTCGTTTTTTTCCTGCACTCCTGCTACCCTCCAACACAACTTTCTCCATTTAAAGCCCCGCCGGGTGGCACAGAGTGGACAGGGTCCTGCGGCCGGGGGAAGACAAGGGTACACGGCTTTCGGGTGGCCCGGCGCTCCGCGGTGGAGCACGGGACGCGTCAATCGCCGCTCCCCTCTTCCCGGGCGGCATAAAGAGAGAGCGCCCGCGGCCGCCTCCCACTCCGCTTCCCTCCCCTCTCGCCACTTACCCGCACATCCCGCAGGACAGGAGCTGCGGCGGCAAAGTCCGGCGGCGGCAGGGCGCGGCGGCCACGACATACGAGGCCGATCAGGGTGCCCAGCGCGGCGGCGACGACGGCGCAGCCCGCGTAGAGAGCGAGGCGGAGCAGCAGCAGGGCCAGGCACGGCGGCCCGCCACCCCCAGCCTCGGCCCGCTCCTGCCCCAGGTGGACGACAGACACTGCCAGCAGCCCCAGCCCGGCTGCCAGCACGAAGCGGGACGAGCCGGGATCCTTGTCCTCCTCGTCTTCCGCCGCCTCCTCCTCGCCGCCGTCGCCGGCAACAGCGGCGGCTGTCGGGGCGCTGCGGCCGCCAGCCTCGCCGCC
>JASSUY010017514.1:0-29685 GCA_032466535.1 Forpus xanthops
ACAGACAGAAAAGCTCCTTTGGACCACTCTTCAGCATTTGAAACTACTAAAAATTGCTGTCTCACCTCAACAAGATGGATGGAGTCCACAATAAGTTAACAGTAAGACTTAAACACAGCTTGAATCTTC
Organism: Forpus xanthops; assembly: GCA_032466535.1. Lineage (NCBI taxonomy): Eukaryota > Metazoa > Chordata > Aves > Psittaciformes > Psittacidae > Forpus > Forpus xanthops. Next base: position 130 of record JASSUY010017514.1, read on the forward strand.
CCAAAAGTGGGCACTTTTGGAGTAACACAATACCAGCACCAGCCTTCTTGTAAAGTTCCACAAGGACTAAGGGTAAGTTTAGTTCTTTGTAATAGCTGGATACAAGCGTGAAGGGAAAGATCAGTTAAGACAGTAACAAATGCCGTGCAAATGATTTACCCAGACCAAGAGATGGATTTGAAGCACAACTGAGTGTCACCTTTCGGTATGTTACTTATGTTATTGGTAATGTTACTCGATTCATACCAGAATATCCACGGAGGCACATCTGCACAGTAGCTAGATCACTTCTGAATTTTGGTCTCTCTTACTAATCACAATTCTAGATGTCTAAGTGAAATTCAGAAACAGATATAATTCTGTAGTCTTCTAGGACATTGCTAGTTTAGAGATCACCAAATAAATTCACTAACATTAAAAATATAGACTTCTCAAATACATACCTTTTTGATCTATTTCCATTCATGTTATTGTTTGCAATGGCAAAAACCATCACAATTAATAATTATATGAAAAAAGCAAATTTACAATGAAATTGGTTTTCTGATTTTATAGGAAAAACATGTCACAGAGAGCAATATTTACAACCCAGTTCCCTGGGAGCTTTTAAGTAATGCTGTAAGAAAACAGCATATTTTATTATAACTTATTCTGAAGTTTAATTACACACACACATGCACAAAGGATTTACAAATAAAGACTACAGCTACTGGCATTTTAAAAGTAATTTTTGTGGAGAAGTTTGAATTATGAAATGCGAGATATTTATTTGAAGAGTTCTGAAACTGTTTATGGACAGCTAAATTTATGAAGACAATGCTAAATAGTTTGCAACATGTCAAATAATATGTTTGCTAAGGTTGCTAATATGTTTGCTATTGACCAAAAGTGAGTGTAAACAATTTAATGTGAGCTGCATCACTGCCAAGTTAGTGGCTCAGGTGTGGATTGAATTCTGACTTTGTAAAACTTCCCAAGTCTCTTCACTAACCATTGGGTGGATTGGTACTAAATGGTTGTAATTTTAATAAACTGAAGAACAGAATTCTTCCATTAATGGCAACTGAATCTTGATGGTTCTAATGAAACACTTTTTGTACAGCCATATATTTTCTGTAAAATGCTAGGTTGAGGTTTTTACCTTGTGCTCAAGTCACCAAGGGAATTAAAAATCTTAAAACTACATTTGTATTCCATCTCTCCCAGTTATACAGACGGTTGAACCTCACACCTAAAAGTGTTATTAAAAAAAAAAAAAAAAAACAAAACCCACCAAAAAAAAGAGGATGAGAGAAGTTAAAAGCACAAATAACTTAATCCTTGTTGTGGTTTAAGCAGAGCCGTAACTCGGGCGGGTTTGCAGGCTGAACACGGCCGGCTGTGCTGCTTTCCTTCTGCCCTGAGGGTGCAGTGGCGGCAGCGGCAGTGCAGCTCCCAGCTAAACCCCACAGTCTCTCTCTCACTCACCTCCTTTCCTCCCCTGCCGCTCCTGAAGGGAATGGGGAGGAGAATTGAAAGAATGTAACTCCCATGGGTTCAGATAAAGACATTCCAGTAACTAAGGTATAACACAAACCACTGCTGCTACCACCAATAATAATGATAATGGAAATAACAAGGGAAGAGAATACAAGCACTCATCACCTGCCGACCAATACCCAGCCCGACTCAAGCAGTGATCTAGCCCTTCCAGGTCCCTGCCCCTAGTTTTTATATCCTGGGTATGACTTGCTGTGGTATGGAATACCTCTTTGGTCAGTTTGGGCCAGGTGTCCTGTCTCTGTTTCCTCCCGGCTTCCCCTCCTCCCTGGCAGAGCATGAGGCTCAGAAAGTCTTTGGTCAGACTAAACACTACTAAACAGTACCTAAAAACACTGGTGTTACCTGTGCTGTTCACAGACTGAAAGTCAAAAACACAGCACTGCACCAGCTATTAAGGAGAAAAATGACTGTTACTGCTGAACCCAGGACAATCCTCAACAGTCTTATAACACACCATGAAAAACTGTGAAGGAAATCATGAACTGCTCTCCCAAAACTGAATCAGGCATCAAGGAGTGCCTGAGAATCTTCATTTTTTAGTTTACAAGTTTGAACCAACACCCTCTGTGGTTTTAAGGATCATAATTTAACTGTAGCAGTCACATATTATAATCTTGTTTATGTAAGTATTAAATCCTACCTTAACAGAAGTCCTCAACACTTACTGTTAGTTTTTTTTCAAGACTTCTCTACCGTTATTTCCTGACCTAAACCAATATGTCAATTCATAAAACTTCCTCTTTTCTTCTATCAACATTATACTTTAAAAGTCTTCTAGGTTGGTGTTTCTTCATATGTGTAGGTGCACGCACTCTGCTAACTATGGTGGGATTTGGAACACACACTAAGTATTTCATTGTATGCAAAACTCACACCAGCAAGCTCAAAAGGATATCTGTCTGATTTTGACTATTTTTTTTTTATAATTGCATTATGATGCTACATAAGTGACTTGAATGCAAAGAGGCCTGATGTCTGTGGACAAGGCCTTAATACAAGGTTATATAATATAAATTGAAGGTTAAAATTTTACTTACTTACTTTTATGTTTTGCTCTTTTAAATGTAGGTCTTTATGTAAAGAAAGTAAATAGGAAAATCATCAAGCTGAGGACGCCGTAAAGTAAAATATTAAAAGTTAAGCTGTCAAAAAAGGGACATCAGTTTTTCATCATTTTTACTTCTTTAATTTTTTTTCAAGCATTTAAACAAACCATGACATTTTAATTTAAACATGCATCACACAATTGTGAGAAAATGCAATCTGGCAAAAAAATGTACTATGAGAGCTTTAAAGATAACTTTGAAAAGCTCACACAAAATACCACAAAGCACACACCCCATCAAAATTTCCAAAACAATTCAGCAAGCCTACAACCTTTAAGCATTCCTTTATAAACAGAAGATCAGCCAAAAAAAAATAGCCACAAAGGATCACAAATTGGATTTTCAATTTCTTTTGAACCCCTGACCCCTCTTATTGGGTGACCAGCCAAAACTCTTAGAAGTTGAAAATCTATCTTTCTTTGAGTGCTGATGTTACCGTTGATTGTACCATTTCATTACATTTATGTATTCTGAACTCTTTCCTTCTTTTCCTTTCTCTCAAGTACACAGAGACTTGTAGGACAGTTTCACTGAACTATTCCCTCCATTTGTTTCCCCAGAGGTTCACATTGTTCCTCCAATATGTAATGCAATGGTATTTGCTTAAGTGAGCAGACAACTTAGAGCAATGTCCCTTGAGGAGTAAGTTTCTTCTTCCACTCCCAGTCTGATGAGGATGTTATCTCTAAATTCAAATAATGACACTGCTATCAAGCCAAACTTCATCTCTGATTATTTAACCAGTGCTATGAGGAAAGAATTAGGAGTGAAGTCCCTGTGGGAAAAGGAATTCAGAGAAAAGATGGAAGAAAACCCTGAAGACAGCAAAAATGTGAAAAGAATAATGAAGGAAGAAAGAATGGAAATGGTCATGAACAATATAGCACTTTTTCTCAAATGACTAATATGACAATACAGTGAAGAACCAGTAAATCACTAAAAGTTTAGTTAATGCAGAAGGTTGTATTCTGATGCTGATTACTGTGGAAGCTTCCCCAGGACTTTTCAACATGCAAGAAGGTAGGTACAGATGTCTCTAGCATATAGCTCTTAATTAAAAGCAGAATCATGGCCTCTGTAGTTTGACATGTCTGTCAGAAATTCCCTTGGATAGCACAGGAGCGCCTAGCTGTTTTGCAGTCACTTTGTATCCTGCTCATTTGCCACTGACACAGAAACCCGTTCACTGCTGCAGCCCAAGAACATCAACTTGGCACCCTCCCTGCACCTACAAATAGTTGATGACTACCTGGCTTTAAAATAAACTCTAATGTTAACTTGCACAATGCCAAGATATTTGAAACAATTTTCCAAAATAAGAAAGCCATAATATTTCAGGGTATAGGCACAAAAATACGGTGTAGTCATTTGCTTTATTTTATGAGGACTGTACAAAGGTTACAGAGCACAGGTTTCAGGTACCACATTTCCACAGATTATATTATTTTGCAAGAGAAATTATTAATTCTGTTTGTACCCTTCCAATAAAATAGTGGGAAGAAGCATAATTACATACTTCTTTTTAATTTTTTTTTCCAAGAAACCCTGCACATACTAGAGTCAAAAGTGTTCAAGGAATAAAAGATAACAGTAGATGGGTGAAATGTATTATTTGGATGGTGGTTGCTAAGGAAGACCTTCAGCAGAGATATACATCGACATCTTTATTTTCTAGGTAAGACATTGGAACAGTCTCAAACTGAAACATCATTAGAGAAGAATTAGAACAAACTCAGAAATGAATCAGTCAAGAAAATGGTATTTGCTCAAGAGGTTTAATGGACATACATTTTGCTTAAATCAGCCTCAACACCAGAATAATATGAAGTGTTAAACAAGACATTAATTAAAATCAAAACTTTTCCATGGCAGAAGAGACCCATAAAAATCTGATTCCATATCAGGCAAATTAGCTACAATTCTAACAAAGGATATAATGACAGATAAATGAATTAAAATGTTATAATGAAGAAATCAAGATAGCTTTTGTAGAGATCTCATGAGATTGTTGTTCTTTTGAGGAATGTATGAGGATCTGGATGAATATTACCCGGTTGATTAGATTCTCAGAATGCTTGAGATAGCTCCTCTGGATTAATAACTAGTTAAACGTAGGAAATAAAGGTAAGAATAGACGGATTGATTTTCACTATGAAGACAGATCAGTGGTGAATTCAGCAGGGATCAAAGGCAGAATTTATACAGTTAAACATTAAAAAAACAACCAAACCACAAAACGTTAGTGAAGAGCAAAGTGACAGAATGCACTGCTGATAAAAAGCTACACAGGGTAATCAATATAAAAACTTTAAAGAACTTCAAAAAGCTTTTGTGACCAGACAATAAAGCATTGGACAAAATTCAGTGTTGCTAAATGCAAATTAATGCACATGTGAAAAACAGTCTTTTATGTACTGGGAGATTGCAAGCTTCAGGTTGATAGAAGGATGACTGACTGTAGGATACAGAGATGTATGTATTTTCATGAGCACTATGAAGAAAAGGAGTGAGAAATGATAACTCACTATTTCCCACAGAGGAAAAGTTGAGGGGCCACAACTCACTGCAACACAATGAGCTAAGGACAAGGAAACTGTTAGCTGTGAAATTCAATGAGGTGCCTTGGCTAACAAAATTATGCAAAAAATTATGCAAAAAGAAATACACTGGACAAGTTCATAGAGAAGTACAGGAATGCCTATTAAATATAGGGGTATCTACACTCAACAGCTTCTTCAAAAAGTTCCTGTCTTGCAGGCTGCTGAAGATGGGGAGAGAATACCAGAAAGAAATACTGTTTCCAAATTTCCTGTTCTTACATTTTTTTCCTAATCTATTAGCCACTGCTAGATATATACCAGACTAGATAGGCCTTTGATGTAACTTACTGCAGTCATTTCTCCATTATATCATGTTAGTAGTAGAAAAGTATGATCTCTAATAATGGAGATTAGAGAAGGGTTAACATAAAAAACAATACATGGGAACTCTTTGAATTGTTCCCTGTGTGAAATTAGACCAAACTTACTTCTGATAAATACTATCACAGGGTTTTCATCATTCCTTAAATTTCCTATTTTTGGTAACTAAAACTCAATCTATTAAACTTGACATTTTCTGAGTGTTAATGCCCATTTTGCTTCCATTCAAAAGCTACTAACAAATGATGGTTTGTAAGTGCGATCTTTTTTAGATATGAAATGATAATTTTTACTTGCAAAAAGCAACACTAATTCTACCTGTCATGCTAACATGAAGATATTTAGACTGCTTTCCTAGGTTTTCTCAATAATAGAGCATAATAGCATTTCATAGAAAGACTGGGCGTTAAACTGTTATTTCAACACTTTACCCAAGAGCTAGATCCCTTTATATACTGAAATTGGGAGCACATTACTAGTTATCAAAAAACCCAATACAAGTACTGATACTTAAAAACAGCAGCGCCATTTCCTAGAGCGAGTGGAGTTTACACTTTAGTCTTCAGCTTGCAGATCATCTACAACAGCCCTGTGGGAGGACAGTTTTTATAAATAAAATATTTGCGAACAGCAGTAGTCACAGCATTATTACAAAGTCCAAAAAAAGATATCAAAGGGCACTGTTGCATGTGTTGAGCAACAAGTCTGCATTTTTTTTCCCTGAACAGTTGTATGCTTCGATACCATACCCAGAAAAAAAAGAATTTTTAAGGTAGCTTAAAATACAATGCAGGGTACATTTTTAAAAATCTAGTGATACTACTTTTGTGTATACATGGAATTGTTTTTACCTATTGAATTAGTTATGATTGTTACCATCTTTACATGGTTTGCATTTGACTGAGGATATATTCCAAAATCATTGCTTATGCCCTAACTCTTTTTCAGTAAAAGAGTGAAAGGCTAGGGCAAAGCTGGAGAAAAACCTTCAAAAAACAAGACAAAATCATGCTCAAATTTGGTAAACTTTAAGCCTTCATGCACACACACTGGCCCTTGCTCAGGCTCCCTCGTTTCTGGCAGAGTGACCTAAACCAACTATGTCAGGACCATGGAGAATGGTGACGGTTAAAAAAGTCTGCAGGAAAATGAATAAAGCTCTAGTTTGTATCACCTTTTAACCGAGTTGTTGTAGACAGCCGAGAAGTTGACAGTGTGCACCTATCTCCAGGCTTTCAGTCATTATCTATCTGTTGTCATCTCCTGTGAGGGCTTTATCTGTTAAGAAAGCATGGTCTGTGAAGCCATGGGAAATTGTACAGTAGTTTGCAACACACCTTGAGTCTTGTTACAATAACTTAGGAATTGCTTTGCCTCCCCATTTCTGTCTAAGTGTTCATTGTGGAAGCACAGAGGACTTAGGTAAGTATAGACTTCATGGTTTCTCTGTTAAATGAGATTATAAGGACTTCAGGATTTGGGTTATAATTCAGTATAATTGAAAAGCTTTCTTCCTATGCTACTTTCTAGCATTGAACAGACTCAATTTATACAAACATGTTTGAATAGAAATGCTAAATAATTGTTAGATAATGTGCTTATAATACGTTTATCATTTACAATGAAAAAAAAGTGACAGACTAAAAACCTGCATAAAAGTATGAAAACAAGTTCATCAAAATACATCACCCAGCATGAGGCATATGCCAGCAATGAGTCTGCCAGATTCAAAGGCACTAATACAGTGCGATGCACAATCTTAGTTCTTGGTAAACAGAATATTACACTGAGCTGATTAATGTGAAAAGCATGATAATCCAAGAGCATGCATTGTGATTAAATATTACTACCAGACCTGCACATCATTCAGTAAAACCGGGCATGATTTTCAATCCTTTAAAGTATTCTACTGCATCACAGTCTAGATTTTCAGAGATGCTATCACTGGGACAAAAACAAATATCTGCATTGATCCTGCCATTTCCTCCCACGCAATGTCATTAGCTTCAATCAAAGACTCTGAAATGAAGTTGAGCCTTGATTTTGCATGGTCACCAAACATAAGTTTTATGGGTGGTAGTAATTTGTGACAAAAATGTTATGGCAATCTCTGAAATTTTTAGGGTAACACAGCATGCAGACAGAAATTGTTGCAAGCCAATAGATTTGTTTGCAGATTTGGGTCAGATTTTTTCAAAGATCTCTGGATCACATGAAGTCATTGGTAGCAGTGTTTAGAAAGAAAATATATTTTTCTTCTGATGTACTAATAAAAAAATGTTGGCTGGTTCTTAACAGCTCTTGTCCACACCTGAGCATGGCAGCACTGGTCACAAAAGATTGGGCATTAATTTCTTAAAATGATGAAATTTTAATTTTATTTATTTATAGGAAATGCCTATCACAAGCTCATAAAAAAGAATGACTCCCTGTTTTTGAGATTAATGTGAATTCTAGCAGTGCTATCCTCGTGGCTTCAATGGTGCATTTTTATAAAGCATAGTCACTGCTATGTCCATTCTTCTAGAAATCACAGTGTCTTTACTAGATACCTGCTCAAGCAAGCTTCCAATGCAGGTTTTGTTTCCTGCATATATTTCTGTGTTGAAATAGGAACTGTGCAGCACATTCCTGGATTATATTATCTGAGTTGAGGGTCAAAGCCACCTTGTATTCCTTTGGGTAGGACGTGGGAATTGGAGAAGACTTTAGCTGAGCATCATCCCTAAACATTTATTTTTTATCTTTTTTTAAAAACAGACTTGTGCCTGTTGTTCCCCTTTCACTTACTCTATCTTTGGTGTAGTATAGTATACATAATTTAAATAACCAGGGAATCTCTCTGGGCTCAAAACCACCTGCTGGCTTATATTAGCTAATTAATGGTGATTTATCCAAGTTACTAATTTGAGTGGAGCTGCTTGCCTTTAGGAATTTTGAGGACGTTGTAAGAATTTTGATTATGCTTATTTGATAGGCAGTCCTTTTAAAATAGTTTTAAAAAAATGCCTGCCAGCTGATTTTCAACTGTGCCAAATGAAAGACTTTGTGTTGTTTTCTACTTGAGATCATGTATTCAGGTAGTTTGTTTAACTCTGCTACTCAATTTCATCTTTCTCTGCCTCTCTCTCGTTTTCTCTTTATATTAGGGTTTATTTGCCTAGCTTTGAAACAATGACTGCTTGAAAAATAGTACTGATCTGGAACCTGCAGAGCTTAATCATTTTCACAAAAACTAATATAGCAGATTCATTTTCGTCAAACTTCTCTGTCATGCTGACCTGACTCCCAGGGCCCGGAAGTGTGAATTTAATGGTGGTACAATGTCTGAGGTAAGAATATAATAGAAACCTCTCAGCAGTATACCTATTGGATCAGTGTAATTTCTTTTTTCTCTACTGGTCTCAATGTCTCTTAAGGCAATCTAGTCTGCAGACAGCAAAGGAGGCTAGCCTTCTCTTTTATTGTGATCCCAGTGCTACTTATACTAAACAAAGAATCAGCTCCCTAGATAAGGTACACAGAAGACATCTGTTAAACACAGAACCCTAGAGGAAAAATTACCCTTAAAAAACTAAACTGTTCTTTTGCTGTGAATTTAAGAAGATGCTACTACGAGGTCTATCCTGAAGACCAGAAAATAAAGTTATTACAATTTGGCTGTATTGCCTTTGCTTTTTAACTTTGGGGGTAAGGAAGTTTCTCTCCTAATCATTTTCAGGTACTAAAAAGAGAATTATATACTGTGTTTTCTAGAAAGTTATGAGAACCTGGTGGTAGGTACATTGGCTTCTGGTATGTATTTGTAGATGTAAATTTAATGGAACTAAAATAATCCACCAAACAGAAGTAACTGCTTCAATGTATCTCATACATAAGAAATTCTACTCTTGCTGTATCAACTCTTTCACAAATAATCATATTGTGCAAATTCTTTCTACATAGACTTGTATGAAAAAGGGCACTTAGGTTATCAACCAGCATAAGAATATGTAGTGATAGGACAAGTGGGAATGGCTTTAAAATGAAAGAGGGTGAATTTAGATTTGATATTAGGCATAAATTCTTTACTGTGAGGGTGGCGAGATACTGGAAAAGGTTAACTAGAGAAGCTGTGGCTGCCCCATCCCTGGTAGTGTTCAAGGCCAGGTTGGATAGGGTTTGGAGCAACTTGGTCTAGTGGAAGTTGACCCTGCCTGTGGCAGGGAGGTTGGAACTGGATGATCTTTAAGGTTCTTCCAACCCAAAACATTCTGTGATTCTATGGTAAGTGTGCTCTCACAGATTTTTTATACAAAACGTTCTGACAAAGCCTTGTCTACTGCTGCTGAGTTGGGAGAAATTGTAGACAAGTTTCCTCAAAGTCTCAGTCAATTTTATATGAGAAAGTATATAAAAAACTATTATTTGTAGAAAGTGTCTTTAAAACTGGAGTACTACATTTAGGCATTTAATGCTACATCTTTGAAATTGAAAAAGTGCAAGCTAATAGAAAAAAACAGTCCTGTAATACTATCCTGGGTTCAGCAGTAACAGTCATTTGTTTTCTCCTTAGTAACTGGTGCAGTGCTGTATTTTTTACTTTGGCCTGGGAACAGCACAGGTAACACTGATGTTTTTAGTTACTGCTCAAATGTTTAGTCTGACCAAGGACTTTCTGAGCCTCATGCTCTGCCAGGGAGGAGGAGAAGCCGGGAGGGAGCAGGGACAGGACACCTGACCCAAACTAGCCAAAGAGGTGTTCCATGCCACAGCATGTCATGCCCAGGATACAAAAACTAGGGGCAGGAACCCGGAAGAGGGTCGGGCTTGGTATCAGATGATGAGTGGTTGTATTCTCTTCTCTTGCTGTTTCCCTTGTTGTTTACCTTGTCATTATTATTATTGGTGGTAGCAGCAGTGGTTTGTGTTATACCTTAGTTACTGGACTGTTCTTATCTCAACCCATAGGAGCTACATTCTTTCGATTCTCCTTCCCATCCCTCTGAGAGCAGGGGGGAAGAAAGAGGGGGGAGTGAGTGGGATAAACGCATGACTTACGCCACTACAAATACATTTGATCAGAATCAATTTTACCTGCATAATTTTGGACAGGCACTTTTCCAGCATAGTGCCCAGTCCCACTACCAGCCCCCCAATCCCCCCAATTTCATTCTCTCCCTAGTCCTCTTATAAGTAAAGTGTGTATTTCCATTGAGAGTGATGGGTAATCGACATCTCAAACTGCTTTAAATATTTAGGTATGGCTTTCACTGTCTAATTATAAATAGCCAATATTAAAGAGAGATGACCTTCAGTTTCAGCAAGCTCTTTTCTTGAATAATGAAAGATTAAGAGAAGCATTAATGAATAACTGTGCTTTTCTGTTATTATTTAAGAAACAAGAAAAAAAAGTAAAAAGGAGAGGAAAAGTGAGTTCTCAATACTCCCAAATCAAACTGCTGGCAAAAAGGCCAATAAATAGCTATCTCACACTGCATGACCTTCAGTGCCTTATCCTTACCAAATGTTACTCCCTATGTGCATTTCTGACAGTCGGAGTCCTTCTTGAGTATCAAATGTTGCTTAGTATGAGAATCAGACTCCATAATTTTGGCCAAGTTAGGCTGCTCTTTATCATTAGGCTTTCCTCTCCGAATAGCATTCAACAAAGTAAGCCAGAGAAATTCAGAGTAATTTTTTCACTGTTCATTCATTAAAAATTATCTTACTGCTCAGCATAATGGGAGACAAGGAACAGAAGTGTTACAGTTCACGTCTGTAGTTGAACTCGTTCACCTTCGTCACAGTAAAAGCTACAGAGCTTTTGTTGTCTTCTATAGCAAAATATCTAATGCTACAGTTAGATTTTTTACTAGAAAACCACGTATTTTTTTGGCAGAGAAGACAAAGCCAACTCTCCCTCCAGTTTCTCTACAGTCTTTGATCTCTTAATTCCCCTTTCTCCTTTCCCTTGGTGTTCTGGTCTCTCTGATCTTTGTTCATCACTATCATATATGTCTATATAATCTCCCACTCATAATAGCTTTAGGACAACCAGAACCTCATCCTTCATTTCTGGCAGATGTGCATTTCTTTGGAAATGAAAAGTCAAGTAATCTTGTGGTCTCATTTTAGACCAGTTTGTCAATGACTTTCTGCAGGACTTTCTGATTATGACTTCCCAAATTCAATGAGCAGGTCAGTGAATCATGTCTATGAGCACCAGATTTGCAAGACTGTATAATAATGAAAAATACATAAAAGAAAATACAGGGGACTCTTTGTTGTGTCATGTCATATTTAAAGTATTGTCTGATTTAGCATACTCAACTGCTGCCCATGAGTATGTAAATTTTGCTTAATATGTTGATAACATTAAGTTTAATTTTTGAGTAACTTTCTGATATATTTACTTACTACATGCCAAATAAAAGAACTCTAATCATTCAGTAACTAATTGTTGAAGAGCACAAGTAGTTAAACTTGAAAAACATGATAAATGAAGTATTTGCCATCACCAAATAGTAAAGCAAGAAATAAAAGTATGGGTTATAAGCATAGCCTCAAAATCTGTTGCACTGCACATTCTGAAAACAATTTATTGCAATATATATGGCATTGTGATATCTAGAAAATGCATACTTTTTGATAGTCCCTATTTTCACACTTCTCTCAACTCCTTCCCCACAAAAATGAATACACTAACTGATCAAGTTAAATACTATTTAGCTGAAAAGCCACTGTTGAATGGAATGATCTTCATATCTCTAACCAATCCTTCACAACTGGTAAAACCAAAGCAAGCTTAAATTCAAATCCCTAAGCAAGAGATGAGCCTATCTGTAGAATATATTTTATTTAGGATCTATTCACATTTAAAACATCTAAGACTGCCTGATATTTTGAACATACTGTATTCAGAAATTAGCTGTGCAGCTTTGGACTCATTATTATTTTCAAAAAGAATTTCTTGTGAGAAAATACACTTTAACTCATAGGTACTGTCTTCTGCAGTGTACTTATCAAAAACAGCACATCCCTGTAGCCCAGAGGGCTGACAGCTTCCTCCAAAGCTGTACTGCTGCTTTAAGCTAACCTCCAGGGGCTACTCAAGAGTGATGCAGCCTTCATCCCCTCCTAGAGTCTGAACATTTCATTCCTCCAACAGTCACAACCTCAGCTATCCTGAGAAATGCTATTCCTAAGGTGGCTACTGAGCTTCACTTCTGGTAGAGAGGCAGTTTGGCTGAGGAGAGAAGAAAGAAAAAAATTGCCTATCATTTTCAAAAGATTTCAAACAATTTTATGAAAGAATAAGAGCACAGATTCAGTGCAACTGAGGGCTTTTTCCCTCCTGCTCAGACACAGGTAACATTTGTTTCCATTACATCACTCATCCGTGACTTTTTATCTTACATGATGAAAATATAACAAAGAAATAAAACTGCCAAACTCTGAGCCTTATGACTGAGACAGGGAATGCTCACAGACAGCACTGAAGAACAAAAAAGCACTGAACAAATTCAGTTCAAAAAGACTGATCATATCCTGAGGTACAGCTAAGGCTTTTTTTATTGTTGTCTGTTAAAAGTGGCATAAAATCTTTAGAGATTTTTTCTCCTAAGATGATATTTCTCTAGTTTACTAGATACACTGTTTTACTTTGCATGAACACCCTCTTTGACATAAAGTTCAGCCTTCGGGCTAGCATCACTTATCTCTGCTTCCAAAAATCCTCATATTTGATCATCACATTTATTAAGTCAGACTATGAAACAACTTCCATCATTCTGTAGCCCTTTAATCTTTCTTTTCCTCCTTTAAAATGTAAGCAATCAAATAGTTTAAAGGCTTATGAGAAAGTGGTGAAATTATAGATACAGATTAACCAGAAAGTATTGTACTCAATTCATTTTCCAAACAGTTCTCTGAATTTCAAATCCATACATTTTTATAGGCCAAAAGACATGGAAAAAATGCTCAAATATTTAATATTTTACAACTTACACCCCCCTCCTTGATTTTCTGTTTGCTCAGTTTACCTTCAAAAGTCCTAATTTCTTGGGTTATAGACCCCTTAATATTGAGTACAGGGAGAAAACACTACAGATCCAACAGAATATCTTTCAAATTCATCTTACTTGTTAGGTGCTTATGCCTAAAGTTGAATTAAAATAGAAATATTTTAAAATTGAAAAATAAATTTTTGTGAAAATCGTAACTATGTCAGAAGACTTGGCAGCCAGAGAAAAAAAATCTTATGAGTGCATGTAAAATGTTGAACAAGAAAATATATCCCTTGGTCGATATCAGCCAGTGAAAACAAGCATTTCAATTATGGCATGTGGTCATCTTAGGATGCTAACTACCAGAGGTTCTAAGGCTCAAAAATGCATGTAACAGAACATTTTACCTTGAAGTAGCTTTAAAACAGTAATTATACAGTGCATTATTTGGAAAACATATCAAGGCAAGATTGACTTGCCCTTGGAGAAGCAGGAAAGTTTTTTAAAACGAAGTAAGAACAAGAAAGTAGGAAATAATCTCCACCCCAAATTCTTACTTGCAAGCTACTCTTGATCCTAACACTACTACTTGCAAGCTACCATCAATGCCTTTTAAACAGGATCTGTGAACCTTTCCAGATCAATTTGGATTGGAGCTCGTCTTTGATATTTGTCCCAACCATACAGGGACACCATATTCAAGTTTTCATAAATAACTACTATATATGGGATAGGAGCTTCAGTATTCTTCATAGTTCTAGTTTTGAGTACAAAGATCTCTTCAAAGTCATTCAGTAATTTCACCACTTTCTCATATGGTGCAAGCTTTTCAGCATTTGCAGAAAAAAAACATGTACACCAATGTATGGACACATACATTTTGTTTACAAACAAATAATTCATGTGAAAAAAAATCCCAAACCCCTAAGAAATATACTGAACTGCTGCTAGACACTCTACTCTCCCATGCTTTCTAGCCAAAGCTGCCAACTTTAGCCTTTAGGCTCTATGCAGGAAGGATGGCGGTGGAACCACGTACTGCTGCTCCCTTAAGATAGGCTTGTCAGATTTGGGGCATGCAGCACAGGGAATATTAAAGGGGGAGGTTACAAATTTAGAATATGTATGTTCTCTTCAATGGAGTATTTGAAAATGTCTGTACCTGAGGATAAAAATCACAGAAATGCAACAAAAACCTTGTACTATGTAGCCAGCACATTCATGAAAGTGCCATTAATAGCAGCTTAATCTGAGGTCATGCACATGGTTTAAGTCCCAAGAGATGATGCTGTGGAAGGAGACAAAAGCTGAAAATGTAAAAGATTGCATTTACTACTTGTAGCCCTGGCAGCTCAGAGCCTGATAATGGTAAGAGATAAAATGGTCTTGGGCTGGAAAGTTGACAATGGAAAGTTGACACTTGGTGATGCCTGTTCAAGTGGGATGAAAAGGCTGGTTTGTTATTCTAGCCAGAGAGAGGAGAGATGGTCAGTGGAAAGGAGTATGAATTGCAACTGTGAACTTTGCTCCCTAGAGGCAAAAGTGGACTTCACTCAGTCTTCATAGCTTTCCTTCACACTAAACCTGAATACAAATATGATTCTAGGCTTTTCAACAATAGGCAAAACTGAATATTGTTGTCCTAAGAATCTAATGGATGAAAATGAATAGTTTGGAAGCCTTGAAATGGTTTCTGCGGAGAAGCAAGGATAAGAAAAGAAAGAATTGGAGAGCTTTCACTAAAGAAAGGATGAGGAGATAATTTGGGGTAGGCAAGGAATCTCTCTCTCTTACTATCCTTAAGTCAAGAAATATTTTGGAAAGCTATTTTATAAAAAATATCAACATCTTAAAGCTGATATCACAGACAGGCAAACTGAGGCACAAAAAAAATTATTTTGCCCAACCTTTCTTAGCAAATGAGTGTTTATTTTCAAATAAAATGCATGCTTTTTTATTCTCAGAAAATAACAGATATATCTCCAGAATTACAGCATGTTTAGAATGCTGTTGTTTGTATGTATGAACAAATATATACATGTGTATATAAATCACTCTCATCCTACTGCAACTCCAACCATTGAAACATGAGGACATATATATATAAAATGGACATCACACAGTCTGCTCCTCAAACTGCTATGAAGTTTTTCCCAATGGCTAATCAGAAGCATTCTTCCAGTAATTGCACTTTTAGTTCAAGCTACAATGGACAAAGACATCATTATTTATTTTCTCTCCCTCTTCAAATTACACATTTCTCAAATCTGCTATTATGTCTTCCCTGTGCTTCTCCTGTAGAATCAGAAGCTCAAAATCTATCATTAGTCTTTTCTTTTGGTCACCGTTTTTAGATACTTTTAATCTTTCTGAACTTTCTCCAGCTTGTCTGCAATACTAAGTTAAGACCTTATCAGTGTTGAGTAGACAACTTCAAGAGTCATCATTTTTTCATACCCAACAAGATGTTTGCAGTTTTTACAACAGCTTGACACTGTTGATTCAGGTTCAGCTTGTGCTTTACTGCAAGCCTAGATTTTTTCTTCCCCTCTCTGTACAATTGGTACTTCCTCCCTTTTTTTAACTCAGCACTTGTTTATTCTTGAATATACACTCACACATGCGCACACATTAATACTGAGACTATTACAACATGGGTTTCTCAATTCATCAAGATGCAATACCATGAAACAAAATGCTTATGCTCCTTCCCTAGTTTGTATTATCTGCAAATGCAATAAGCATACTCTCTATTCCAGTCTCCAGAGAAGGAATGAAAATACAAGGCAGTACAGACTCAGATCTCTGTAGAAGCACATGCTAAACAGCCTTCCATTTCTAACAACAGCCACTCATAGCTTTGATCAGTCACATTTTTTGTAATCATTATTCAACCACTTAATAGTAGGTTCATGTCGTCCATGCTTCATCAGTGGCTAATAAATATTGTGAATAATACTATGCCAAAAGCTTCAGACAGACTATAACATACATTCTCCTTATTTGAACCTCTTTACACAGAAGTTCTGTTGCCCTGTTAATTATTTTAGCTTTACACAATTAGTTTTGGCAAATCTGTTTTGGCTGTTATGCATATTCTTGTTTTCTCCTAGGTCTCTGTTAAACGTTTGATTCTATGTTTTGGTATTTTTCCAAGACAGGTTCTTCAGTTGATCTTTCTGAAATTCCTTAGTGGCTCCTCCTCTTTCTCTTTCTAAAAGCAGGCATTAGGTTTGTCTTTTTCCACTACTCTGGAACCCGACTTGACCTCCACCAGTTTTCAAAAATGGCTAATGACCTCAAGATTGTTCCAGCCTTTTTTTTAAGTGTTGTAGGATGAAGTTTCTGAGGCCCATCTGATTTGAAGATCTAACTTCTCTAAGTACTCTCTAGCCTACTTTCTCCTGTTCTAGCCTCAGATCTTGCTTTTTTTTTGTGGCAGATATAAACTGTTTGCCACATGATCCCAGCTGACCTTTTCAGTGAAGATTAAAGCAAAAAAAGCATTAAAGCACATTGGCCTCTCCTAGCTCACCTATTAGGAGTTTCTCCTCTCTGTTGCATAGCAGACTAGTACTTTCCTTGATCTTCCTCTGGCTAATAACATACTAATTGTTTGCTATCCTTGATGTCCCTTGATAACTGTATCTCTACCACAGCTACTCTTATTTTTTACTTTATCAGAACACGAATCTTTTCTCCTCTGCTACATGTTCTATTTTCTCCATCATGCTTCTCCATACCTAAAATTCTGTGTGATTAAAAAAAAATAATTAAACTTTGGTATATTGGTATATAAAAGATGTTCTTTATGTCTGTACCAACACATGCACTTCTGCCTGAAAAATGTCTTGGTGTTATGACTTTTTCAGTATTAGCACGAACAGAGGTGCTATATAAATAATGCTTTAACCATTTATAGATTGGTGCTTTAACAACATCTGACTCTGCTAAAATCACAACTAGATGACTGGAAACTCACTGCTTTATTTAAACTCTGTGTTACAGCATTCACAATTTTGGAGGCTTGAGATTAGGGATAAAAACTGGTGCTGACAAGCAAATTCATTGGAAAGAAAATGGTACCAGAATTAAACATATCTCAACACTGGACTTTTGACATGTGTCTCAGTACAGCTATGGGGAGGTGGGCATAACAGAAATAGCTCCCCTAGGGAGTGGCAACAGTGAGGGCACCATGTAGGTTCTGTGGTCTCAGAAAATGTAAGGAAAAGGAGACGGAAAAATCAAGAAGGTGTATGAGAAGGAAATGTTATAAAGGGAGATGACTACCATGGCAAGTGAGAATAAGAGTGAGGGAGAGGACAAATATTTTGCTACCTTCAGGGCTTATAAGAGCTCCTAGTATCTTTGTCCCTCAAATGTGAAATTTATTACTAAAATCACAGAAATCATAGAATTATAGAGTCATAAAATAGTTAGGATTGGAAAGGATCCTAAGATCATCTAGTTCTAACCCCCTTGCCATGGGCAGGGATGCCTCCCACTCAACCATGTCACCCAAGGTTCTGTCCAACCAGGCCTTGAACACCGCCAGTGATGGAGCATTCACAACTTCCCTGGGCAACCCATTCCAGTGCCTCACCACCCTTACAGTAAAGAATTTCTTCCTCATATCCAATCTAAACTTCCCCTGTTCAAGTTTGAACCTGTTACCCCTTATCCTATCTCTACAGTCCCTAATGAATTATTTGTTTCTTCTCCAAAATATATCTGAAAGAAAACAGTAAGAGGAATGAAGCAACCATAAAAGCTTAGACTTTTAAAGTTTGTTTAAATCTTTCAGGTAGATTATTTTGACAATAAGGGTCTAATTCTAACCCTTACTGCAATGAAACTATTCATATGGGCAGGGATTACTCACACAAGTAAGAATCACAAATGTGTTTTCTAATGTAGTGATACCAAAAAAAAAAAAAAAAAGTATTGATTTTTCTGCATGTTTAAAGGACACAATGTGAAATAATAGAAGATTTAAAAGTGATTTTATTTCTGTTTATCTCAAGTTAGAGAGAAAACAAATTAATAATTTGCAAACCAACAAGAATTCAACCTTGAAATGCCTCTGGTCATGAACTGTTTCAAGAAAAGAAAAAAAATGGAAAAGAAAACTGAGAATTACATTTTAAAAATCAAGAAAAGAACAGCTTCTGTACAGAAGAAATGTTTGCTTTGTACTCTGCACAGATGCTGTACAAGCAAAATTCTCAGTATATTAATATAAACTGTCTGAAAAAAAATTCGACCTGATTTCATAAGACCAGCAAAAACAAAACAAAGAGAACCATGACATTTATGGGCTTTTTTCTCTAGCACAACCATGCAAGCTGAGCTGTGGAACTGTGATGGAAATATTAGAGCTGTTGTGCCTGAAAAAATGCAGTGATCATTTCATTCTTCCTGTCTTTTAATGCTCCAGGGTTTTGGAGACGAATAGGAGCAATAAGTTCACTTTGCAGAATTAATGCTGTAATTCTTTATCATAAGAGCAGAGCATTACCTCAATCTGATTTTTCTACAAAATGGTTCAAAGTCTATTTTTAATGATGGCCCTAATTTGTTAACACCTTTTAAATTATTAATACCCTTTATATTCAAGTAGTTATTGCATGTCATAACAATGTATCTATGCAGGGAAATTTAATAGTATTTTCTGCATGTCAAGAAAAGGCTTGTTCTGCAAAATGCTATTAAAACTGATAATGAGCTAAATATTTGCCATAGCAAACACCGAAATTACTATATCAATCAACTTTGGGTTCTCTTATTCAATAAACAAAATTTAACCTATTAACTTTGCCTAATTTTAGGCAGGAAAATGCTTGTTTTCAGGCATATCTTGCCCTTGACTTCATATCTTTATCATCTGATAACTACATTTTCCTGGCCAATTAAGCCATTGTTTTGAATCAGATGTAGCAATAGCAGGCTTTATTCTGTCTTGAATGCAACTATATTACTAGATCCTGAATGCGATTTTCTCTGAGCAAATTTAGACTACATTTTAAAGCACACATCTATCACAGGAAAATGATAAGCTATGTTCCCGAAGACACCTTTCACATTAAAGAAGAAGAAGAAAAAAAAGGATTTATAATACATCCAAAGGTAAAATAAAACCTTATACTGCAAATCTCTTAACTCTTCAGATTTCAATATCTCCATAGATTTGTCTATATGGCAGGATGTTTTTGCTAATATTAAAATTAAAAAAAAATTAGTCCAGAAATATAGAAACTGCAGGCAAGCTTCACCACTGACAGGCACAGGAAGGAAAGCATCCTCTTTCATGAGCATCTAAAGCATAAATCTGAATGCTGATTGAATACCTAACACCCAATTCAGTGAAAAAAAGAGGCAGGTTCCACCTCTGAAGAGTACAAGCTGAAATGGTTTATTGCATAAGATGAGAGCCTTGCCTCAACAGTGTCTGTTGGCGTGTGATGTTGCTGTTCATGCATAAGTGGCTATATCCACCCCCTCACTTTGCTTTTGTCACAGCAAATTGTTGTGTGATCAAGAGGGATCAAAGTGCACCCTCTAGAGGCTAAACGCAACTTCTGGCAGAATTGCAAGCCACCCCCTCACCCGAGGGCTGTATTTGGCCCTAGATCACCTCTTGTAAATGAAACAACTGTAGGCGGTTATGAGAGAGGTGTTAAAAATATTAGTTTTGCATTGGTTTCTTGATGTAAAATGTTAGGAAGGAATGTTCTTTCGTAAAGTGCATCCTGCAAGGCATTGCTGTCTGGGATAGTAAGGCTGCGCAAACAAAATGAAGAATAAGATTTTCTTACTCCTGCCTGCAATAAGGGCCACATCTTGCGCATGCTCGACTACATCATGAAGTTCATAATAATTTCTAAGAAACATAGGGGAAGCAAAGTGGAGTCAAAAGGCAGGCATGCTCCCCCAGATTTGAGGAAAAGAGGTGTAAATACTAATTCAATAGCTTGCCATTCCTATTCAAAGACAATCTCAATATAAAATATTTGCAATTAAATGATTCAGACCCATTTCTGAATAGAAATTAACTGTGCTATAAACGTCATTTAGGTAAGACAAGGCTACTTGTAAAGATTCATGCTTGTGAACCTTTTTCCTCAGCTCAGAATGAAATGAATACTTCTCATATTTCACATCCTGCTATACCTCCCTGCTGCTAAATAAAGCATCCATGTGAAAGAATACCAATTTCATCTAGTTAAGGGCAAGAAGTTATTTTGTCTATATAAATTACATGAAGAGTGGACCTGAAAGTACCAAAATCCCACTCAGAACAAAACTGTTATGCGTTAAATATCTTACACTTGGCTTTCCAAGACAGTACTCTGTTCATTAAGAAACAATTTTCCATTAAAGATCTTACTTTTCACACTATTAAAAAAGGCATTTTTTTAATGGATACCATGGATTGCTCATAAATACATGTCATGTCTTAAACTCTTTCATAGTTTTCTCTGGTTACCAAGATAGACCAAATTTTCAGGCACAGATTTGCAATCATTCATGTATAAAATTGTATTTGATGTAATCAAGTCTGAATTTGTGCCAGGAAATTGTGTGTAAAAGCAGTCAAATGATAACAGCAATTCTGTGTTCCTCTCCACCCCCAGCATAATAAAGTCAGGAAATTCTGAATTACCTTAAGATTATATTTAAAAGAATTGCAGATTTACAAAACAGTTGCTGTTGAAGGTTCAGAAACAGTTACCTTGTAGTGACATGTAATATACATATAAAATAACCACTAGCACTGCAGTTTCAGTTAAAAGTGATTTTAAAAGCCATACTTTGTTGTTTCAAGTATTTCTGCTTACACTACTGCTAACATGACAGAAAAAGAAGGAGGAAAGAGTGACTTTGCAACAGGGGAGTGTTGCTCACTTCTAACTCATACCGTGTCAACACAGAGAGAGATACAGCATCAGAGGTGCATCATGCAGAAGCATGTGCCATCAACCAGGTAAACCCATCCCTCCAGGCAGCTCGTGAGACTGAGATACTGTGACTTCATCTGAGACTGTTCTATAGGCCAATTTTTTAGGTGATTATATTTGCTAATAATGGTTTGTTAATATTACTTTTAGCATATAAAAAGTTGGCTAAAGTCTCAAACTAGAGAAACAAAATTGTATGTAGCAAAGCAAATACGAAAGAACCTCATGGACCTCAGGTAGATAAGAAAACCAGGCAACTGTCAAACATATATACACATACTATATATATGTACATATAAATATATCTAAAAATAAAAATTTTGTGCAGTTAGGAGGTACAGCCTGGAGAACTGCATCAAAATCAATCAATGGAGACAACTTTGGAACAGGAAAAGAACTATGAAGAATTAGGATTACTTAAAAAAAACCAAACTGAATATATTGGGGGCATGTACATGGATAATTAATTTTTTAATCAAAACTGTCATTCAAAATAGTAAGTAAAAATAAAGTTTCAGCTCACCCTTGCATCTACCAAATATATCATTTGCTAACACCTCAGAATCGCAATTAAAACAACACTGACAGAGGGAAGCTTTTTCCACCTGTTCCCAGGAATCTATAAAGTACAGTCCTTCAGTCTTCTAAGTAATGATTACTTCAGAAACTCTTAAGCTCTTGTTTTATCCATGAAGACAGATTCTCAGGACATAGAAAACCTCAGTCTAGTCTACATAAAATGCAACAGTCTCCTTAATATCTAGACCACAACGGTTAAATCTTAGGACAGAAAGAGAAGTGACATTTAAAAAAGAAGTTGACTTGAAAACCTGAACCTAGGAGACTCTTGCACATAAGACTATTAGAAGGGTCCCCAAGATCGAAAAAAAAAAAAAAAACAAACCAAAATGCCTTAATTGGCCATGGGAGGGAAAATTATGAAAAGGGAATAAAAGCATTTGATAAGGACTCAAAAGATGAGCCATTTGTCTTGTAGATATTTTTATTTCTATTTACAAAAGACTGGCAAAACAGAACTTAGTACAGCTTTATAAGAACGGAGGGTTGTGAGGGCACAGAGCAATAGTGTAATCATATTTATTTGAGGATATGGATTCAATTACTGAACTCTGAACCTGGAGAAAAGTCGGAGTCTGGTTTGTGAAATAACAAAGCATGCTGTCTAAAATGGATAAAGAGGCTGTTCAGATCTCACACCTGGCTTTCTAGAAGAAGCACTCTGTCATAAATAACAACCTAAAGTATTTCATTTGAGTTCAGCTGCACCTCTAGTAACTGAATTATGAGTGGATTAACTCAATGAGATGAATTCAGAAATCTAGCTGCTTTCCTCCTTTAGAAACTTATGTAAGGAGAAGAGTCCTGAATTATGTAAGAGACTTTAAATAACAAAGCTTCCCAGCACTTAGAGAGACCATTTAAGAATTAGCAGCAACCCTTCCCTCTGTATTGGTCTAATTCTTGATGATGAAATCCTTGTTCTTCCTGTCCTTTTGGGGCCAATACCAAGCTACTATGCCCAGCTGAGTGGACTAGTCATACTGGACAATATAACTGGAAAATATATAAAAAGAAAACAGGATTCTTGCATCTTCTTTCTACCTCTTTCCAGAAGTCATGCTCATAAGAAGGAACTACATTCTGTCACATCAAATTAATAATTAAATAAGTAATCCGTACAACCATCCTTTTCAGAAATCACTATAAAATTTTCTTCCAAACCCTGACACTTGTCATGTAACTCCTTTCCCCCAAGATTACTGCAAAGATGGAAGAAATTAATTTGAAGTCCGCATTGGATAGAATAGATATGAGTTTGAATTACAGGCAATTTTAGACATAAAGGTAAATGTTCTAGTTTTTTCCTGCATCATTTTACCCTTTAGAATAGATTATCCATGAGTGCTGTGGAAGTTCCATTGCCAGATATTTTTTAAGAACAGGCAAGACAAACTTCTCTTAGAAATGACATAAATATAATTGCTTCTACATTGGGGCTGGAGAAGATGACTTCTTAAACTCCCTCCCATTACTATATTTCTGTGATCCTATGTTTATTGTCCTGGCTCATTAAATTCCAGTTCTGGAAAAGAGTAGAGATTAAGCTGCCAAGATAATTTGGGTATCTTCAAATTAAACCCCACAGGCTTTTGCACTGAGAAAGACTGCCAACTGCTCTTCACATTTTCCCTAGCCTGCCTATGATCCTTCTAACTGGCACCTAGTCAAAGTAAGATTGAACTTGTACATGTATGTGTTTAAAAGAATCAAAGTTCTATAGTTTATAAAAACAAATGTTAGAAACTGATTATTTTAAGCAGCAGATTGTGTTTATGTGGAATCTGAATATATCTGCTTTGATTGTCCTATCCTATTATATCTCTAAGTAAACAAAACCTCTGTCTTCATGCCTGATCACATTCAACTCCTATGTCCTAGGTAACTGCATCATCACAAGTGGTGAAGATTCCAGCTTTCTCCATCAGAAGACAATTATTTCTTCTTTACAGACCATACTGAGGATAGGTCTTTTCAAAGATTGTCATTAACATGCATTAAAACATACCCAGGGAGCACACACAAAGAAGGTGGCTGAAAGGTGCTTTATAAAATTAAGAAACAAATTAATTGAGTGAAATGTAAAGATAATTATGCCAATAAGCTTAAAATATTATAATAAAACTGGAAAGAGGCAACAAAATAGCAACTTATTTGGTTTTCAATTTCAAAAGATGCGAAACATTTGTCAGCCTTATTGACTACACTTAGCTTTATCTGTTCTTACTCAGCTGTAGGTAAGCTGTTGAATGGTGAGAGCCTCAAGTAGTAGCTAAATTATTGCACATACATGATGCCTAACTCAAGGGTTCAAGGCTCAGCTAGGCGGGTTAACAACACCTTATACAATTATATACATAAGAACTTTAGCAATCCGCATCTGAAGAAATGCCATACTGCAGATGCCACAATATTGTTATGCCAATGAATAACACACATGATGGTAGTCTCTTTCTATGAATATCAGATGCCACCGTGTGCAATTTATTCGTATCAGAAAGATTGCTTAAAACTTACACTGTAAGGAATCTAAGTTCCTGAACCGATAGTCAATTCACTTTGGAATTGAGAGGGATGGAGAGATTTCATGTGTTGCATTTGGAACAGCACTTCCAAAAGACTGAACACTGATGTCTTCTTCAGTTTAACCAAGGAAGGAGAGTAACAGTGTCCTGTTGTTTTGATTCTGAGGTGACAAAACTGGCATGAAGAAGGAGTCACACTGCAGTGTGCAGTTACTTTATGCTGCAGATTGTGCATAGTATTTCCAGCTCCAGATGGCTCAGGGAACAAGGGATTTAATTTGGGGAAAAAAAAATGTTGCAAGAATCTAAATGTATGACTTAAATGTAAGCTCCCTAATGGTCGAAATGTAAGATCTCAGATCTACTACACAATGTACTATCATGGACCAAATGGCACATTTTTAAGGTAATCCCTAAAAATTATAGTAGGGTTTACTTAAAATGAAATAAAAATTAGCCAGACTGTATATAGCCTACAAAACTAAACCAAACCAAAACAGCAAACTGCTGCAAACACTTTTAAAAGGTTAAGACTACATCAAAACTTTCCAGAAAACAGGGAACCCTGTGAAATATGCTAGTACAGAGATGCAGATATGCATTGTTGCATAATAATGTGCGTATATATATATATATATATATTTTGTAGGTATAACCGAGGATCAGAGTTTAAAATGCCCTGAAAAATCTAAACACCTGTGCCCAAATCCTCTAGATCTCTTATTCAAATGGATAAAGTACTTTTGTACTCTGCAAATAAACACTGATTGTCTCTTCAGTCAAAGGCTACAGTGGATTCATTGCTGACTTCATCCGTTTGCCAGTTGTTGACAGTTGTTAATACAAGGATTTGATTTCTTTATCCAAGCATCATGAACACTACATTAGTATCTTCAGAGAAATATCTTGACTGGGAGCTGCAGTTTCACTGCCCCTACTCAATTACTGCATTCTTGAACTGCAATGTATTCATTTGTGGGCAGTGGGGCAGCCGGTGGGAGGGTATTGATTGGAGTACAATGTCATGTGTAGCAGCGAGAGTAAGATGAAAAGTGTTTTCTGCTTAACGGCTTGGTATTAAGTAGGTGGGAATGGCTTCTAATTAGCCAACAATTGCTGTGTTTCTCAGTTTCCCTCCCTTCCCTCCTCCCGTCGGTCACCAGCTGCCAATCTCTCTCTCCTTTTCCCTTTTTGTGTGGAGTTCATTGCTCACTGCAGTGAAAGCCTTTGTTTAAAAAAGAGGGCTCCCAGGGTCTCATCTGCCAGGGTACAGCTTGCTGCCTGCGATGAGTAGCAACTGTCAGTTTATTTTATCTCAACCTTTTCATCATTCTGCTGAAACTGGTCGAGGGAAACCACCTGAGAGACCTGAGGATTCAGTACCTACGAGTCATTAGCCAGGACTGCTCAGTCTCTCCCCACACATCAAGTCAACTGAACACTGCTTAAAATATTATCCATTTTAACCCCGTATTTTCCTATGGATGTGTTAGAAGTTTTCCTGCCTCTTCTGAATTCTACTTGCATGATCATTCCTTAAATATACTACAACTATGATTAGTAATATATTTTTCAGTGCTTCTCAACCCAAATGCTCAAGCAACACGCTTTAGAAATACAGAATATAATACACTAAAATTTATTAGAATGCCTACACTAAAATTTATTTGAATGCATTCAGTCAGAATCTCCCTTTTATCTAGGTTACGTTTCCCAGCATACCATAGCTAGCAATTCTCACAATTATTTGAACCTCTGTTTTTCATAATGAATCTCAGGTAAAAGGGATAAATTCTGTTCGTAGTTACACTTATGTGATCCTCCTGCAACTCAATGAGATTTTATGGGCATAACAAAAAGCAGTATTTGGTCCACAATTTGGCGTATTTACATTTTCCTCTCTTTGCTGTATAGTTTCTCTCTCTGTACGTACATATACATGTATAAATAACCCACATACACTTCCACCTTCCAAACAGCCAGTATAATTGCACTACAATAATTAATAAACTCAAAGTATCTGAGAGAACGAAATAATTTATTTTGAACTAAAACTAAATAAAATGTATCTAAATCAAATTTCAAAGCCATTAGACCGAACAGTCTTTTTCAGGTAATCACACCTAACATGCTGCTGTCATTACTAGCTACTAAGTTTTAATATAGCAACTGAAATATTGCTTTCCCCCATGCAAACAGTGAGCTATTTCATGATGTATGAGATGACAAGAACAGAAATCCCGATATCCTCCAATATATCAGTTGCTTAAAATCATCAATGTTTCATCTGTGTCCTCTTCTTACTGTGCGTAAGTGTGCAAACTTGTAGAAGTATCAACAAAATAAAATACAATTTGCTCTAATATTATTCTCAAAACTGCTAATGGTACCAGTGAGGATAAGCTTATTTTCAGGGAATTACGCATCTCAAGATGCTATTTGGCAGAGTGAAAGGATCTCGAGTCAAGGGACTGGGCTCCATAGCACCCTGAAGTGCCATTTTCTCCAGAAGAGCAAAAAATTCAGGTAAACAGAGGGCTGCAAGTTCTGCACACGGGATAAGAAGTCAGTGGATAGCCCAGAATTGCCGACATAATGCAGCATGCAGCCCTCTCCCCTCCTGATTCCTACCAACTATAACATTCTGATTTTCCTTGACATCAGCTACTGGGGCATGATCTGAAGTTCTCATTCCTCAAATTCCATGGGCTCACAACATGAGCTGAGCAAGACTACTATATGGCATACTCAAACTCCATTTTTCAGGATCAATTTTATATCAGCAATGATTTGAATGCACAGTACTAACTATGCCCTGGCTGAGGTAGGTGGACACAATCAGACAGCTTGATGTCTATGTTCACATCATTTGTAAATATCAAGCAGCACGAAATACACCTTCACAAGAGATACAGTTTGAGTACAGGCTTTCACAGACATTATCATCAGTGTATGAAGAAGAATAAAGTTTAGATATGATGGTGCTGGGCACCTGCACTTGCCATTTCAAAAACTGCTGCAGATTAATCCCCCACAAGAGCTGACACTAGCAGCACTGTTTGACTAACATCCATAGCAACTACATCTCAACAATCAAAAAATGTGCCAGAATTTTTAGGAGAAGGAATTGGATAAAAAGACTGTAGCAACCATGGCAAAAATATGAAAACCCCCTTTGATTCACAACGATTTCAAATTGGCCTCCCCTGATCAATTACTCTATTTTATACTTATTTTCAGTATTATAGGTTAGTAGCTACATGTTCAAAATGATGCACTTGTATGACACACTATGGAAAATACTGTATAATTACTTAGCTCGGTGGCAAGATTTGTATGAGCCCTTAAATGAGAATATTTTGTATTACAGATAATATTGAATGCTTAACTAACTGAGTAGAGACATGTGGATGAGCCTGGGGGCATGGTCATCTGCTTAAGCATGCATTTGGATCTTCAAGCTAATTAATCACTAGTTGTATACTTAAACTTAGTAAATCTATTCACACAGGTGATTAAGGCCTCTTTAAAGGCTATTTTGATACTTTGCATTTTTCTGTTAACCAATTTACTGTGATATTCGATAGGAAGTGCGATTCTTCCCAGTGTATTCTCTGATCACAGTGTAGTAAAGACACAGCATGAAGATCAGTGCCAGAATGGCAAGTACAAAGAAACTGAAACGTCACTCTTAAAAAAAACACTTATTGTTTCTACAGCAAGCTCAGAAGATGTACCTAAAAAGGTATAGATTGAGATGCGAACTACAGGATATAGGGGTAACTGACTTCTGCTCTTTGAACATTAACTGGAAGCATACATAAAATTGGGGTTTGGAGTGCAGGTGTGGGGCCAAAAAGTGGTGAGAGAATAATTTGCAATATAGAAGTGAGGAATAAAAGACAAAACAAATGTGGGACACCGAACAGACAGGGAAGGACAAAAACAAAAAGAAAATGACTGTTTTGTAAACTGTTCCAAAAAATCCTGATATATTCCTAGCAATTATGGAAAAGAATAAAAAGAGAGATGGATTTTTTGGGCAAAAGAAATACAGTTTCAGCTGCCAACTGTTCTGCATTATGACTCTTCTCTTCATCAATGCATTTCTTATGCTCTGGACTGCAGGCAAAGCTAAAACTCCTAGGTGCCTCCAAATCACGGATTTCTCTTGAAGTGTCCTAATGTGGCTGGGCAAGAGTTTCTGCTTGTTTTGCACCATTCAAGTGCCCTATAGAACCAGAGCAGGACTGAGCTTCAGCCCTGAGAATTTAAACTGGTAGGAAACTACAATTTGGAGAAGCACTGACAGTACAGTGCAAAAAGCTATGATAGTTCAGTGGATAAAGCTACACCAAAGAGTCTGACAATATACTGTAGTTTGAACACCACTTCCAACGTTTTTTTTTTCCCCACAAGAAAGAACAATTCACCCTGTTTAGGAAAACATTTTCTGCTGATCTAAAAAGATCGTCTGGGAAAACACAGCTGGATGCCAGCAATGTTTAGCACAGGATGTGTCTAAAGGAAATAAATGTATGGTTAAATTTAGATGTTTCCATTGAAAGTATCAGATGGAAGAAAAATCTAGATGAGATCCAAATCCTCCTCTGGTTAAAAAGTTTATATATAACTGATGACAAGAATACTCACAATCACATTAGGCAGGATGATAATGAATTTTTTTAAGTTAGAACACCACTTAACTATATAAGAACTGCTAACTCTTAGCAAAGACTATGAAGAAACGTCTCCTACAACATTATTCCATGGCTAAATGTCAAAATATTCTACAAATCCTCTCAAATTTGGTACTGCCAATCCACACACCCGGCCTGAATCTGATCCTGTGTTGCAATCCCAATTAAGGCAGCATTAAAAGAATGGGGGGGGGGGGGGGGAAGGCGGGGAATCAAAAGCTACTGTACAAACAG
>JASSUY010017518.1:0-48165 GCA_032466535.1 Forpus xanthops
GACTCTTCATGAGGGACTGTAGTGATAGGACAAGGGGTAACGGGTTAAAACTTAAACAGGGGAAGTTTAGATTGGATATAACGAAGAAATTCCTTACTGTAAGGGTGGTAAGGCACTGGAACGAGTTGCCCAGGGAAGTTGTGAATGCTCCATCCCCGGCAGTGCTGAAGGCCAGGTCAGATGGAGCCTTGGGTGACATGGTTTAGTGGGAGGTGTCCCTGACCATGACAGGGGGGGTTGGAACTTTGTGATCTTAAGGTCCTTTCCAACTGTAACTATTCTATGATTCTGTCCCATTCCCACTCTCCATCAACATACTCACAGGCACACAGCCATATGCATCTGTCTGGGTGCAGCAGGAAGCACATGGAGGAAGACCATCACAGCTGCACTGCATCTTCTGGGCTCCTCTACATTTGAACACATCTTTTACATCCTTTAGCAGTGGATCCTACAATCAGTGCTGTACTTCACTGTCTAGCCTCACTCATCAAGAGTTTCAGGCCAAACTGAGTCTTTTACCTTCCCTATCTGGGTATTTCACAGCCTCAACACTGTTGGTCATCATTTTGTCACCTTACCTCTATTAGCTGCAGCTTGTTCTTTGTCCTCTGATTATTTGTGTGAAACCTGTGGTGGCTCTGTAATCACTAACACATGCCTCTCCTTTAACCCTTCATGCGCTGTTTCCTGGCATCTTCAGCCATGCATTGCCATTAACACATAATATGCTAAATATCAGCATTTTTGTCATGAGCCTCCACACAAGGCAGGTCTTAACCACATGAGATCCTGGCAGGGCTAATACAAGTTGAAAGCAATTCACTTTCTGTGGACCAGGGAACAACCCTGGCAGCAAATTACACAGCTTCTGGCCATACTGAACTGCAGAGGCTGAAGTTTTCTGCCTATTGTGGCAGATTCTAGACAGCAGTCCTTCCAGTTGGTTCTCCTGCTTAGATGTTACCACAAACGCTTCACTCACCCTCTTTTCCATACCCCTCATCCTTGCTCGTGCATCTGCTCACCTCTCTCAGTTCCCATTATTCCACACAACTGCCCCATTCACTTCCTCTTAGGGAAACCACCAGTTCTAAAAGCTGCATCTGCCAGCCTCTATCCTCTCCTCTCCCACAAGGATGTGAATAAGGATTTTTAGACCCATAACTTGACAGACTGATTTGGCTACTTTAAGGCAAAAAGCACACCCTTTGCTCCTGGTTATCTTCCAACCAAATTTCCAACTGCCTTTCAGAACATGGAAGTGTTAAAATAATCAGTTATTTCAGTCAAAGACTTAAAGCATCGGTTTGCTCCTAAGCCTAGTGAAAAAACAGCAAGACCTTCTGTACTGCGGCTTCTCAGAAACAAGCTAAGCCTGAGGCAAGCAAAAAAACAATGGAAAATGGCAGCAACAAGGGAAAACTGCATCCAAAGGAGAAATTTCGGTTAAGTCAGAAGTGAGGAAATGGAGCTTTAGCGGGGAGCATAAGGATGCCATAACTGCAAACAATGTTGTCATTTTTGCCTACAGTAAATGCATTTATGATTGAAGACATGTGCATGCACACCCGCACATCTAGATCCTCACAGAGCACTTTGCAGCTTCTCCAGGGTCATGCAGCAAGGCTGGTTTTCTCATTCAAGCTGGAGACCAAGCATGCCCATGGGAAGTCAGCTGAAGACCAGGGCTTTACCTCAAGAAGGTGAAATGTAGCTTCTCACAGAAGCATTTAAGAGCCTACAAAGGCCTTGCCACACACTGCTTGTATCTTGCCTACTCCTGCAGATGGAGATTAGGATCTACTCCAGCGCATCTGGTGACAGGGTAACCTGGTTTGGACTTGGATGCCTCAGAAGCAGCCTGTTCTTTGGAGGGACTCGAATTCCCTCCTTGTGTAACATCTGAAGGTGTCTAAAGAACAGGCATCCAGAAAGGTCAGCAGCAACATCAGATACCTCATTTGCAAGCCACTAGCAGCAGGTTGATGAGGACTGAGCTCCCACAGGGTCTGAAAGAGACAACTGGAGTCCCAGCCCTGCACACCTCGGAGAGGTAACATCAACTCTGCAACACCAGCCTCTTTGTCATATTTCCTACTGAACACCAAGAACCTATGCTGTCTTAGTCCAAACACCCTTCAGGGTTATCGCAGCGTTCCTTTGCACAACTCAGTTTTCAAAGCAGTGCCTGCCCTTCCTCCTTTCCTTCCTACTAATTAACTTCGAATGAAACTTACGGTGTGAGCAGTTTTGATCTAGTTATTCTGTTGAGGTGTGTCTAAGTCAAAACCTACAGAGCCTTAGCAGTGCCATCACTGCAAGCTCGCTCTCATGCCCAGGAAGCTACGTGAACTGTCAGCTCTCTGGATAATATAACATCATCTTTTCCTTCTGTGTTACAGCTTCCAAATGTCTGGAAGTGCCATCAGAACAGGGCTTTGGTAGTCTCAAACTATAAGGCATCTTCCTGGCATGTAATGTGGGCCATGCGTAATACAGGTGGCTGGCCAGTCAATCCCTACACCTTTCATCAGCTCAGGCTATCACATAGGTTGAGGCACATCATGACTTTTCTCATTTTAAAGTCTGGAAATGGCAGTCAGGCCCCATAGATCTACACAGCATCATTGACACCAAGTGTATATTTTGAACTCACAGAAAGGTTATTACAACAAAACAGATTATTTATAGGCCACAATATTTATAAGATATAATCTGCAAGTGTACCACGTGGCACTGCAAAGCTCTCTACATAAACACCAGCAGATATAAGACCCACTTTGAACAACTACATGCAAGCAACTGGGAATCAAGGAGAATCAGGGCTAGTATTAGCCACAAAAACACTTACTCTGACCACAGGTACTTTCTCAGAGGCCTCATCAACAATATGACAACCAGAACACATGATTTCCTCCTTAAAAGTTAGAAAAACCACACTGAAAAGAGCAAACCCCAGCAGGAACGGTTGGGTTTTTTCTGTGATACAGAACAGTCCATATCTTCAAGCAGGACAGCTTTCCTGCAGTGGTTTTGAACCACAACAGCTCCAGTGTTTTCTGTCCTAACGCAATCGCCCTTTGAGGCAGTTCAAACCTACCTGTTACAGTAATAAAGTAATAACAACTAGAGCCACCATTCATTACGATGAAAGGACTATCTGTCACGGCTGGATCACAGTATATCAGTGTAGGCTATAAACATCTGATTTTACTCACCATAAAGAGCACTTGCCCAATCAGAGAAAGCTGCTGAGCCAGAGGCATGATCTCAAGACACGTAAATGTCTTCCAGGAACACATCTGTCATTTGGCAGGGCTCACCTGAAAGCAGAGCCCTGGGTGATATGGCTCAGCAGTGAAAGCCTGCAATGTGCCACGCAACAGAAAGTGGAAGTTGTGGAACATGAGGAATTCCCCTGTGATGCAGTAAGAGGCATCATGATCATTTCATAAAACTCGGAACATTAAAAGCCATTACACTATGGGTTTGCACCCTATGCACACCACACTGAAGGCTGCTCCACCTGTTAGATACGCCTTCCACAGACCAACTTCTACATCCAACAAAAAAGGAAGTTGGTATTTAAAGCCAAACCAACCCCCTCAAAGTCCCAGTAGACTCTACTACTTACACATCCTGACCATCAGCAGGAGGCTACCCAGAGATGCAAGCAGGATCTCTACAGATACTAATGGCTTACTCAGACCCCTGGTGGCACAGGACCAAAGCAACTCAGCTACATTTCTGCCCTCCCAACCAATAGAGAGGGTGAAACGTCAGCCCAAAACTTCACTGGTCTCTTAAAAGCTTGGGAAAGAGCTCAGACAATGCCAGAAGCACAAGTGTTAAGCTACTTTCCCCCAGCCAGACTATCTCGAGTATCTCTGCACCTTGGACAAGGATGGAGCTTGTTGCTCAGAACTAGTGTTTCACGGCAGCCACAGAAGCAACATTTCATCATCAGTCAATGCAGTTTGCAGAGATGATTCAGAGAAACCACCTCATCCACAGCACTTAGAAAACCTATGAAACCATCCCAAGAACAGAAGAGAAATACAGATATAAGAAAAACAGTGATTTTGAGTCTTCACATATCTGAAAGCAAAAACCAGCTTGTGAGCAGAAGCCCAGAAGACAGCAAGGATGTGAACAAGCTCACAGATCCTCTGGCAGGCAATAGGGAGTCTCAACAGGCCTTGGGCTGGTGATGGTTTCTCCATTTTCTTCATATGAGAAGATGGATCAGCTTGTGATCTTAAATCTAAACCTATTCCTTAGAACAAAATATTAGAAAGGTGGCTCCTGAGATAAATATAAGCATGGAAAAAATCTATATACATGTAAGAAGCAGAACTTCGATTGAAGTATCATGGAGGAAACCCCTCAGGAACAAGTGGGACAACGGCAATAGCATTTACCTATGTCAGGGAGCAGCACAACCTCAAGAAGGGGGACAAGGAGACCCCAGCAGAGGCAGTGTCCTCACCCACAGGCACAATCCCAAGGTACCTAAGCAGAGCTGGGCACTGGCAGCAACTTCCATCAGCAGCACCACACACAGCAAAGGGGTGCACCGGGTGTAGGGTCCACCCAGAGTCAGTGACAGGGGCTACAACACATACCTAAAGGCTCCATCCAGACAGCAAAACCAGAGACAAATCCACCTGTAAGGCACCCCAAGGCTGAGCTTCAATAGGGCTGCAGGGTGAAAGCCCCAGCTGAGGCTGCTCAGAGCAATGAGGACCCTTGGGTGCCCTGGGACCTTGTTGGGTTTTTCTGTTGGAACCCCACAGCTGCAGCAGGTCTCATCCATGAAGCTGGAGGAAGAGCAGGTCTGTGTCCTCCATGAGGAGCAAGCACAGCAGGGGGGCTTCTTCCCACCACATGCACAGCCCTTGCTTGCTGTGCAAATGAGGATAACCAAAACCGATGGTCCTTTGTTCTCTCTTTGTTTGTCTGGGTGTTGGAACTGTCAGGAATTATAAGCATCAGCACTATGGCTCTGGTGCTGATACCAGAAGTCCAAGCAGTAGGAGCTGTACCTCCTCTTCCTTTCCGGTATAAAATGCTGCAGCCAAAAACTTACAACATTTATTTCTTTTCCTCAGTGCCACATAAACCTTCATGAAAAAAGAAAACTCATGGACTTGAATGCTCTGCCTGGAAAGGATGTCTAAGCTGATGCCTGATGGGTGTAAAATGCCTCCTCCTTAGAGCTGTGCTAGGGAAGACCTCCACTTTATTCCTCCCCTTTATTCCCCCACCTATTAGTTTCAGCCACCTCCGTTCTCAACACTTCTTCTGTCATCAGCATCCTCTTTCCTGGTCCCACATAAAAAACCTTCCTTTACACAACAGAGCTTTTCACCATGCCCCAGTGCACGTCCCCTCTCCCAGGAAAACCCAGCAGGACATTCGCTGGAAAGGTCTGGGAAGGTCAAATTTGTCTTTTTGCTTCCAGGTTTGGGATGCTGACAACACCCTGCACAACTGCTCCTCTGAGAATAGTTAACAAGGGAAAATGCCAGTAGGTGGTGTCCAAGAATAGCTTCTGCATCCAGAAAGTGAAACCTGCGCTACACCCAGGGCTCCTCTGACAGCTGTTGGCATCTGCACAGATGGGGATGCAGGATGCAAGGGATCTCCTTCACTCAGCGTCTTCAGATCATAGAGCTGCCTTCCTCCAGGCTTCAGGCTGCTTTGCATTCATAAGCACCTTTACTTGACATTGCTCTGGAAGCTCCTTCCTTTTGAGATTCCTCTTCTGAAGAAGGTAGCTGCATGACAGACCAGGCTACCACCAGAACAAGGAGACAGTCTCCACTTCTCTCTTTAGGCACTTGAGGCAAAAACCAGCCTGTGGGTATCATTAAGTGCCATCTGAGCTAAAAGCCATGAATGTAAAATCACACTGGAGAATCTTAAATAAGAGATACATATATGTACATGTATGTATATGTACGTGTGTATATATATGTATACGTAGATATAGATGTAGCATCCAAAATGTCAAAGACTACTTCAACTCCACCTAGTTTAAGACAGCGTTTTCAGAAGTACATTTAAACCAGGAACAGGAGAAGTGTCCACCACACACATTTGTGTTCTGGAGAGCATGTGACAGCGGCATCACCAGACACTGCTCATGGCCTGTTGGCCATAGAGGCAGAACTGATCATTGCTGTCTTTGAGATCTGGTCAGGAGTAAAGCTACTGGGATGCAGAACCCATGAGAGCTTTCCTTACTTCTTTGGCTGGT
Source organism: Forpus xanthops (assembly GCA_032466535.1). NCBI lineage: Eukaryota > Metazoa > Chordata > Aves > Psittaciformes > Psittacidae > Forpus > Forpus xanthops. The sequence continues at coordinate 6,266 of JASSUY010017518.1, forward strand.
GAAATGGGCAGAGGGGAGTGACTGTTGTTGGGGCTACTTTACCTTGCTGTTGACACCACCAGCACCAGCCAGTATGGCTTCCAGGGCTCTAATGACTGCTCTCCATCAGTCTGCTGCAACATGTAGCCTACATTCAATGCTGGGCCTGGCCAAGTCTACTCTTTCCTACTTTTGGAAGCCCTCCCTTGCCAGACCTGCACAGGGAAACCCCCTCAGATGTGTGCACCCAACCCACGTGTCTCTCAATATAGGCATTCTCATGATCTTCCCATGCCTGTGGATGAGAGGGGCTAGCAGCTGCCTGCAGGAAGGAGTTAATGGGATCCAGGCAAGGGAAGTCATAGCAAAAGGCCAAGCAGAGCCTTTGGCTGTGCAAGCATAGACCAGTACTGGACCTGGGCACTGAAGTTCGGTTGTCGGGACTGTCCTGGGCAGGTTTCTGGCTTGTGTGAATTGATGCTCATCTAGAGGTGCCTGGGAATTAGCAGAAGCCAGGGAAAGCTCCCAGGAGACCATGCAGAGTCAGCCATCACCTTTTGACTCCTGAGAGAGTTTCAAGGTGTGGATACAAGCTCTTCTTGCCAGTTGACCTCAGCACCAGAGAAGGGCCTCAGCTGTGATTTATTTGCTAGAATAGATGTGACCTCAGAGAACTTCCTTTCTAATGCAAGCCTCAGCTCCAACCCTCTCTGACTTAGCTAGACTGCCAATGCTTTTCTATCACATTGTGATGTCCTGCACAGCAGTACTTGTGTATTTTCTGCCCTCATGTTGTGCTCCTGCTAATCCCTTTGCCCCATCCCAAATTTCTCCTGCAGAAGCCTTTGGGGCTGGGGCTGTGCTCCTCCAGCAGCACAGTGCCTGGCTGAAGCTTCATCCTCACTCACCCTTAAGCTTTAGTGGGATAAAACCAACACCACCGCTGTCCTGTAGTAAGCTGAACAAATGCTAAGTATGTTTTCTGCTTGTTGGGAAGCAAACTATGATTCCTGTTTACAGGTTTCTCTCAGGCAGCAGAGTCACTCCTTGCCACAGTGGTACCTCCTTCTACTCAGTGAAAGCAGGCATTGCCCAGGGTGGGAGCAGCAAGAGACCTGCTGGCTGTGCTAAAGAGTGTTATTTCAGCCTGGAGTAGTAATAGCTTCCTGGTTTGGACGGCTCACTGCTGCAATGTAGTAAGTCATCAGTAAATGTTAGAAAGAACTCATTCTGGGCATTTTAAGCTGATTTGCTTCCTGGAGTTAGGTAAGTGGCTTGCAGACACACACCACTGTGTTCATGGAGCTGCAGGGAGAGGAGTCCGATGCCTTGCAGAAGCTCAAGGTTATGTTTTGACCTGAAACATGAAAGGGATCTTGCTTGTGTAGTGATGAATTCTCCTCGCTTGCTGAGATGAATTCTATCACAACTGTAGGGCAAGCAAAAGGTAAATCAGATGGGTGGAGAGACCTCCAGAGAGCATGTGGAGATGTCGCGAGCACCTTGACTTCCAGAGCTGTTATAACTGGTGGTGCATAAGGAGGACACAGCTCAGGGCAGCTCTGAGCTCAGGCTGTGCAGGCAATTGAGGAAACAGAGTTTGAACATACCTGGCCTGGACCAGTGAGCAGGGTGAAAGAGAGATCCCTTCCTCTGCGTTGGCACTGTTCAGAACTTTTTAAGGCTATCTCTCTCCATCATCAGCCTTTTGGAAGAACAACAGCTAAATGCTGCCTTTGAGGGATCAGTGCCTGGCTTATCTCGTCTCCTAACACAGACTCCTCTTCCAGGCGTGTGGCTTGGCTTTCCAGAACACGGAGTTGCCCAGCGCAGCTCTTGGTGGCTTCAGATCCTGCCTAAGCCCACATGGATGGTGAGGGGCAGGTTTGAACAAAAGCAACATAGGTTGGAAACCAAGAAGCCTAAGTGGACAGTGTAGGGTGTATATCGCTCTGGCTTCATCATATACCAGTGACTTTCCCAACTGGGATAAAGCCAGGAGTCCCAGGTTAGCACAGCAGCAGTGGTGGAGAGGCAGACAGCAGCTAGGTGCTGCAGCAGGAATTCTTTCCCACAACCAAATATTAGGATCATTATGAAGACAAAACTATGAGGAACAAAATGATCCTTCACGCATACAATATGCAGGCTCCTGATGCTGATCTGGGTTCACGAAATGCCAAACCACAGGCAATAGATGTGTCCCAGAGCCACTTCAGCTGCCATGGGGCTATCAGGGGACTCTTCAGGCCACCCTCAGCTTTGCCCCACTGGGACTTTTATCCCACTACCTGATAGAGATGGCACAGGGATCTGGTGACTAGGGCATGGATGAGAGTCAGGAAAACTGGTTTCTGTTCCCATCTCTGCTACTGATTTGCTGTATATCCATGAGTACTTAATTAAGCCTCAGCTTTCACCACTTTAGAACTGTGATAATTACATTTATCTCTCTTTGTGAAGCACAAGGGCTCGGAGACATTTGAATAAAAACCCTCAAAGAACCAAGTGTTGTTCTAGTGAGTTATGATAATCTTGGCCCTCCCTGAATTTATAAAACTTGTCCTGTTCCAGTGACTCTCTTTCATAGGGAAGGCAGAAAAAGCAGGAGCGTAATTACAGAGAGACTCCACATTCTGCTGCAGGCTGCTTACATTGCATTTGTTTGGCTAAACCCAGCTCACCTACAGCCTGCTAGCTCCCTTGCCCAGGTCCCAGGGAGCTGTCAGTATTGCAACGATATGACCATCACTGCAAAGCAACTAGATTTCTTTTGTCATGCCATGCTGGTGGTTAAAAAGCACCACAAAAGCTTTTGATTTCTGAAATACCGGTGTAAAGGACCAAGCTAGAGGGATTCTGGCATTGCATAAACGACTTTCTTCAGAACAAGGTGCTCTTCAAAGGTGTTCAGCACCTTGATTTCTCTTTAGGTATCTACATTTCAAGTGGAATTGCAAGCTCTACAAAGCAAATAGCTCAAGTATTACTGATGTTTACAGTGATGAGCCACTCCAAGTTGCATGAGACTTCATGTACAGGGCCAGTGAGGACATCTTCACTGCTTTCACTCTGTATGAGCTTGTTTCACAGACTGCAAGGTCCAGGCTTAATAGTCTATGTACGTAACACTCCTGAGGGCTTACAAAGTTTGAGGCAGAACTCGCTGCTTTTGCTGCTAACAGATATGAAAATGTGAGCAAACCTCTATACCAACAACATCATTTAATACATTAAACAATGCCTGGGAACAACCCTGGGCCCTGGAATCAGATCTGTGCTATTTAATTCACTAGAAAAGTGCCTGGTTTGACCCAGCGGGCTCCAGGTTTGAGTAACTCCAGGCACAGACCACGTGGCACAGACCTTTCCTGCAGTCTGAGTGTGCCTGGTCTGTGCTGGAAGCTTAGAGGGGTTATTGTATGGACAGAACCCTGTAGCACAGGTGCTACAGACCCCAAAAGCTCTGCGGTGTATCTGGAGATGAATAAAAGAAATACACAGCAGAAAGGGTTAATTGCACAGGTCAGATGTGCTGCTCCAGAACTTAAAAGCTCCAAAAGAAGAGGGAAGTGTCTGCATTTGCAAATGTGTGTGAGTCTGTGTGGGTGTGAGTGTAAACATGCACATTCAGGGGGAAAAACCTTACAAGAAAATCACACAATATCCACCACCAGATTACAAGGAAAAGAGGTGCTGAGATCTTTGCCTTAATTATTCTCAGTGAATCATTCTTACAATTAAAAGCCATACCAGCATTTCCAGAAGAACTCTGGGTTTGGTCTATGTAAACAAGTGTAAGGAAAACAAACAAATAGCTAAGAGAATTTGAAGATAAAAGGTTTGAGATAATAAGATTAAAGACGTTAACTGGAGACTGCTCTTCCACAGGCTTCCACATCCATAGCTGTGCTTCTACAGCTCTGACCTGCTGGCCTCAGTGTAAGTCTATAGCCCAGAAATCCTCTTGCCACAACCCACCTCCCTCGGCAGGCTTTGACTCAGCAAAGCACAGAGGTACACATTTAGGTGACATGAGTTTTGTGTTTGTGCAGGTATTTAACAGCTTCGGGTCTGGGTTTAAATACACAACAGGCAACTATCTGCATAAGTGCTTTGAGCTTGGGCAGTGATCCCCAAACCATGCACATCCCCTCCACACCCCCAGCTTACTACTCTAGCTCACTTCATTCCTCACCAAGGATGCCAACCATTGCGTCTCCCACCCCTGCTTCATACCAAGACCTTGGTCTCCTCCATATGCATATCATACTTGCTCTTCATGTGTCATCCATGATTTTAAAGTCTTGAACTAATAAGCCTTCCAAAACAGATGGATAGTCTAATGAGCAAGCGGGAAGAAAGAGGGCAGAAGTTCCATGCTATGTTTATTTTGCTTTACACCCTAGATTCACACCTAATGAACACACAGGTAGCCATCTATTGTCCTTATTCTGCTCAAATGAATAGTTGTACCTGGAAAGGGAACCAATGAATTAAAGCATTTGACCTTAATTATTCCACAGTCTTAAGTGTTATTCAGGTGATGACAGAAAATGCCTATCAGTTTTAAGCCTCAATTTTCCAGGAAACCACAGGGTGAGTGTGTCCACAAGAAAAGCACATTCAGGCAATGAACACACCAGGGGTTGGTATGCATGTTAGTGTGATTCTTCCACTACAAACAATATTGGTTTGCAGGCACCATGCTATTGTAAGTGTATTGCTGCACTACTCCTATTGTAATACCACATCTGCAAGATGCCAGAACAATTCTGTCAGCCAGCATAATAACACAAGAATCACACTTCCTATTCAGTTTTGCCCTCACAAGCATTCATTCAGGCCCACTCCAAATGTTGAGCAAGATTAAAGACCCTATGAAAAGAGTTTACACCTTTTGATAGTCCAAACCAGATGAGGGGGGAAGGAAAAGCTGGTGCAATAACAGAGATGCGTTAATGCATTGCAACAAAAACATTTCAGCTCAAGAAGCTGCTATTGCAATCACTGGCTGCCAGCAGGGCAACGCGCCAGAACGCTTCTGAAATGTAGCTGCGGTTGTAGACGAGCCTTGTAGAAAATGCCTTGCATGCCAGTGCAAACCTCTGCTATCCCAATACAAAACAGAAGGAACGCAAGCCCTGCGCTTTGAGGTGGAAGACTAGTCCCCATCCCTGGCACACATGCCACCTAAGGAGGTGTGAGACAGATGGGGACAGAAGCACACCGTCTCTCCTGCTTACACATCCTGAGAATTCCTATGTATGCAGTGCTCCTCAAACTCTTGCTCTGAAAATGAGAATCTGGCCTGGTTACGTAAGCTTCTGCTGTGTCAGACCAGCTCTGCTCCTGATGAAGCAGGACACGACTGTGCCTCCAGCTGGAATGCCAGGGGTTTGTTTAATTACCACCTCTGCCGACATCCCCACCACCCTCATGCAACTCAGGACGTCAGCTGGTGAAATCTGTTTCCAAGGCTGGAAAATTAGGCTGTCCCCCACTCCTTGTCCTGCCTGTGTGGATGCTACACCTCCCCAAACAGAGCTGCCTTCCTGCATAGTGTATGCGTACAGTGCTAAGCACAGAGGGAGAAAGAAGGGCTGAAATGAAGTAAGTGGTCGGGTCTGCTCCCTCCGTTGGTTTCATGTTTTAACCTTGCAGGCTTTCCGCACTGCCTTAGCCTTGCAGACCTCTTCTGTAACCAGAGCCCGCATCCGCTGCTACATCTGAAGCAGAAGGGAATCACAAACTTTCTGAGGAAAACCTTTTCTAGAGTATTTTCTGCTTGCCATATGTTTACACGGAAACATCCTCAGGGCAGGAGTTAAAGGCTGTATTCCATCAGTATCTATCAGATAATAAAGCTGGTTTTAATTAAGACAGGCTGAGCAGGGACTGGTGCCATATACCTGCAGTGAGTTCTGTACCCAGGTGAGTGGGAAGCAAGACTGGCAATCTGGAGGCCTACTAAAGATCTCTGGGGTGAAACACAGGGTTTAGCTGGCTGATACTGGATATTGACACTGTAAGTGGCATATCTGTGCTCATCTATAACCCAGCAGATAGAAACCAATTATTCTAGACCACAGTTCATCCTATCCAAAAGTCCTTTATAGTCTCCAGTGGGTGCTGTAGCTGGTTAGCTGAAAGTGGTGAGATGAGTCTGACTCCAGTTCACTTGACCCCTCACAACTGCCCTTTGCCAATATGGTGATGGTGAGCACATATTTCAGTTTGGTGACCTGTGAATGAAAACTCTATTTTGTTTAGAATTATATTCAACAACAGTACTGATTTTCCCAACATATAAACAATAATCATGTTCTTGCTAGCATAATTTATACTGATTCCCAGAACCATGCAAAACCATGTATTTTTATTAATAACCACATATGGCTTTGCTATGCAAAGACTTCAACATTTTAATGGCATAAAATTGTCCTTAAAACTACTTTTTTTTCAAGTAAAGCTCTCCCAGAGAAAGCATTTCTAATAGAGCTGTACCTTTGGCAAAGAACACCAGATACATATCCCTGCAGAACACATGGATGAAACATGCCCCAATATCTCACTGAAACTCTTGTGCTGTAAAGTCTGCCAGGTTAGGAAGTGAATTTACACATTTAAAAGCTATCCAGCTGTTCTCTGGCACAAATCAATGTGATAGAGCTGCCCTGATGAAACAAAAGCTTCATACAGTACTGCTATTATTGTATTGATCCAGAGTGTCCGCAGGGTCTGTCCATTTAACTAGTGTACTACTTTCAAAATGGGTTTTGGTGTGTTCTATCACACTGCATTTCTGCTTTTGGAATCCTGATGGATTGTCTGAATTGTTTTTTATAAGGATGCTGAAATCATTTTCGTTATTGAAACAAGTGGCAGGAAACATGGGTATCTCAGGACTAGCCACCCTAGCAGGACACTCACTTGCTATTCGGGTCACGGGCTCTGGGGAAATACAGCAACCTTGGTTTTGAAGGGCAAATGGAAAGGTCAATTATTCTGCAGATGGTTTAGTTGGTAAATGCCCTTACCCTCCAGCACTGCTTGTTAAAAGAGGCATAGCGCTTCTTCAGGAATAGGAGTGGCTGGTGACCTCGATATTTAACTAACAATTAAATATGAGCATTACAACACAAGGCAAAACCATCCATTTTTACAGGCAATCTGGGGAAGAGGGTTGTACAGGCAACCATTCAGGACATTCAGGTTGCCCTTGGAAAACCTTCTTCAGCTGGGAAGAAAGTCCCATGCCACCCTGGGAGTTGCCCGCCAGAGCTGAAACTGCAGGAGGAAGCCACAGAGAAAAGATGGGAAGATTAGGGAGTGATGTGGGGAAGTTGAAAGGAGCTGGGAGAGACTTGGAGGAGGAAACAGCTGGAAAATCTACTTTATTTATCCAGTGGACAAACAAGGCAGCTATTCCATCAATAACAATTACCCACCTTGGGTACTCTGGCCCCAGATTGACAAAGGGGTTAGGTGCGGTGACAGCAACTCCTGCACCTCCCTTCCTGGTGCCTGGCTCCAGCAGTGAAGTGCTCAAACCCCAGCTACTCATCTACACCTCCAATGTGAATGTTCATAATTGATAAGTAATTGTAAATAACGCCTAAAATGGCCAATAAGAAAAGCTCAGAGATGGGTCCCCTGCCTATCTAAGGTGGATTTTGAAACCCACTGGTATGTGGACATGAAATAGGGTTGTTCTTTGCTTTTCCTCTTGCATTGTCATGCCAAGGTTCAGTGCATCAACCAAGGGACCAGGACATTCACCAAAGGCAAGGAAGACCTGGAAATGCTATCTTCAGCCTAACAGAGGTCAAGCCAATACATTCTTCCAAAGCACCCACCTTGACTGGAAGGGAGGAAGTATTTCTGGCCTTGTCTTGACATCAAATCAGTGGGCAGTGAAGACTATTAAGCTCATGAAACAGAAAAGACAGGGGACCATGACCACCTAGACAGGTGAAGAGAATATTCTCCTGGTAAGTTGTGAAGAGGGCTCCTCAGGTAACCCTTTCCCACCACCATTTGTGTATGTTCTCCAAAAAACAGCAGCCTGTAAAGCCTTGCTAGTCCAAGAAACATATTGGTAACCAGCAAAAATGCTCAGTATTCAGAGAATATTACTGAAGCGCCTGGGAATGTAAACCAGTCAATAATCAACAGTAGAATAGGATCTACTGCTAATGGGTGAGAGGTTTCCCCTCCAGATAAATCACCTTGCCAAGAGTAACCAGGCACCATGCTGCAGCACCCAGTGGAAATGTTACTGACAGCATGTGCAGAGAGAAAAAAGTCTATTTAGCAAACCTACTTTCCCTTGCAAACTCTGTGTTGAGGTCCTGTAATTTATAGTCTCTGGTGCTTTTGAAAGCACAGTTTCTCAGTGCTTGAAGAGAAAGCATATGTGAGGTAGGAGACCTGGTTTCTACACCATGGGCTCAGAGTTCTTGCTTGGAAAATTTGCCTCAGTTTTCCTATCTGGAAAACTGAAGTACTACTAGGTCTTTGAGGTCTGCCCATGAACAGTGCCTCTGGGACCTGTAACAACAAAAGTATGAAGAGATGCTCTAATAACAGAGATGGTAAACAGCATTATCATAGATTGCATGATACAACACACTGTAATATTTAAAACATGAACAACAAAAATCTGTTCCGTTGATATATTACATCTGAGATTAATAATCTGAGCAACAAATGTATTCAGGTCGGCTTGCAGACACCACAGAAGAGAAACACAAGGCAAAGAGCCTGCAGGCTTTTATATAGCACATTTCACTTGATGATCTAGAAGGGTTTATTACTAAAACTCTCTCAGCCCTCCTGTGGGATAAGAACACTATGCTGTGTGTTTTTAATTGCTGGATAACATGGACTGCATCAAGAAAAAGCATTTGAAGGTCAAAGAGGCTGAATGTCAAAGCTACACAACTTACCCCTACTATCCCCCTTTCATAACTCTCATCTGACGAAGCAGAAAGCAGATGGGGATGTACTATGAATCTGAAGGTTACACTGCAAGCCATGTCAAAACGGTTATCATGAATAGTAACTACCAGTTGTACAGCACAGCTTGTGACCAAGATAGATATGATCTGTTCCCTGAGAGCATCAAGAGCTGATGTCCCAAGGACTGCACGTCCAATAGCACCCTGCACACGTACAGGCACGAGGGGTGAGCCCAGACAGATGTCTTCACACATGCACAACTAGAGCAAGGATGCTTTTCTATAGACAAAGCTAGGATCTTGGGTCCTGCCTCCCGTTGATTTTGCTGCTTCCTAAAACATGTGCAGGACAAGCCCCAGACTGTGTCTACCTTTCAGAGGCAAATCTCTTTATGAAAAACTAAGATCTTCAGTTTAGTCATGGCCACATCATGCCATTAAACTCTATACACTCATGGAACAGCTGTCTTCTAGTCCTCAGAGAAAGATGCTCTCTTCTGAGCCATGAGAAGCATTCCTGAAATACCAGGAGTGTTCTTTGGAGCAATCGTTTTCAGGTTTTGACCAGCAGACCTGTGGCATCCACAGTATACCTTTAATAAGTCCTTTAAAGCTAAGAAAACCAACCTCTTTATCAGTAGGTTTCAAATTGCCACCAAAGCTGAACAGCTCCCAGCCAAGTACTTTCAGAGCTCACAAATCAAGAAAGCTTGAAAATCACTGCTTCAGAGTTTCACACCATAATTCCCATTCAACACCCCTCTCTCCCAGATAACAAGATATGACAGGACCTTGACCTAAGGCAGTATGGCTGCAGGCATAAAAAGTCTTCTCACTCAAGTTATTCATCAGATGAATAACCTGCATGAGTCTTACTTCACAGTGAGTCTCTCAGGGCTCAAAGATACAGCTGCAGAGTTGGAAGTTCAATTCTGTGTCTCCCCTTGGGAAACACTTTTTCATAAGGTTAAAAAAACAGTGGCTACTGAATCAAGAGCGTGAGCATCTTTGTTGTACCACCCTTTATCCAGTTTCAGAGCACTGTTATGCAGATAAGAAGTGTAAAGATCTACAGCTGGAGGGACTTTTCATCAGGGACTGTAGTGACAGGACAAGGGTAATGGGCACAAACTTAAACAAGTGCCCTTGATGAAGGAAAGGCCACAGTGGTACCTCGTGATTGCACCATCAAAGGCCACCATCAGACAACTCTCGGATCACCCTTTAGATACAAAACCCAAGGACACCAGGCTTCGTTGACTCCATTGCTTGTGGTGTGATTTGCTGTTCTCCCTGCAGCATTACTGTGCTTTCATTGCACTTGGGACCTGGGCTGTCCTCATTAGGTGAGAACAGGTTGGTTCTCCTCTGTTCCCTCATCTTGCCTGCAGTACAGGCTCAGGAGACTCCTGCTTCTCTTTGCCACTGACCTGTTCAGTCACTTTCCCTCTCAGCACCTTTGTTTCCTCATCTTTGAAATTAGAATTAGGACCTCTATGAGACACTTTGATGTTCACAAATGAAGTGTGCTGTGGCACATATGAGCATTCTCTCTTTTTTAAATACTAGGTAATATATCATTGTGGGTGTTTTCCGTTTGTTTATTCACCTTTATTTTCACCTTTATTATTACAAATGGAAATCAATGAACCACCCTGGAAAAATAAAAAGCTTTTTGGATCAGGTTTTTCTTTTGAGGGTAATAATGGAGAAATCAATTTTGAAACAATGGATGGCGAAATGCAATGTTTAGAAACTGTAGGGCAGAATGTATTTGTTTACCACACAGTTCACTGCTGCAGTATTCCTGTTCTCTTCCATTTTCTAAGTTATGTGTAAAACCCACTTCCAAAATAAATTATTCAGCTCTGAACTGCTGTAATGCACAACAGATACCTGTCAGTGTAACGTTTCACTGATGGAGGATCCAGACGGCAAGATGAGTTCAGACTGCAGTAAGTCCTGAGTGAGAGAATACAGAACCTGAAACCGATGCGCACACAGAGCAGCTTCCACCTCTTCTCAGGAATGGCCTTATTCCCTACCTGGGCAGATGTTCCAACTGAAGCTGGGGTGTTCCAAAGGCACTACTGGAAGAAGAAATGCAGTTGCCAGTCTTACATGGTATCTGCAGCTGTTTGGTACTCAGTGAGATGCTGACTCTGCTCTTAATGCACTAAAACTGCACACCACTGTCAACCAAACAGTGATGTCCAGCAAATCTGCACTCTGTGCACAAATGACTGAGTGCAGAATTTGCTCTGCTAGGGCTGGCAATTAAAATGTAAAGATGTGATTCCCATGCTTCTTGCTTCATTTGCCAAAAGCACTATGAAAAAAAAGAAATACTAATGCAGGTCTTTTAACTAGCAAATGAAGAATGTATTCTTGTGGAGCTTCTCAAAATAGCAAAAAAACCCCAACTCTGTCCTGCAGACCATGAGGAAGCCTCTTCTGGACTGAGAAGTGTCATGGTCTGTTTGGACATCTCACATTTACAGGACAACATATCTATACCTATCTTCTATGAGATCATAAGGAAAAAAAAAAACAAACAAGAAGAAACCAAGGGCACAATCCCCTTGGTACAAACTGGTAAAACACATCAATATACTAATTCACTACTTAATAATGTTTAAAATCATGAGTTCTCTAATTCATTACTGGCAATCTGTAATTCATACCTTTGTAACTTGAGCATGCATGAGAAAAACAGCTCCTGAGCTGACAGTTAGAGTGTTCTTTATTTCTTCAGTGTCACAGTGTGTGTAGTCCCTGTAGCACACTGGGATGCATGAAAGCATCTCTGTCGCTGGAACTCACTTTTTTGGGTGAGGAGGAGATTAGCAACAGCCAACTTCTTGGTCACCCTGAAGGAACAAGAACACAATATTCACCAAGTATGTGCTGTCCTCAGCTGTCCCCACACATGCCCAAGGCAGAGAAGCCAATGACCGTGTTGCACAGCTTTCCAGGGGCTCTCAGCCAGTGGTCAGGCCTCCTGCTCAACAGGCAGGCTGCTGCCCATGCTTATGCTTTCAGCCCTTTCACCTTCTCCTGGTGGTCTTCTGCTTGGATGCCATCCAGTTCTTGTAGAGCCTGCTCATGAGGAGCATTAAGGGGATACTTCAGAGGCAGTCCTGTGAGGCCAAGGCTTCCATGTGAGCCTCTGCACCCTCCAGGCAGGCAGCCAGGCACTCCTCCATGGAGCTGCAGGTCAGAAATGGTCACCTTCAAGATGACATGCAGCAGCACGGCAGGTTGGCTTTCCAACATCAATGGCTCCACCCCAGTCCAGGGCCTCCTTGAGCAGGGCACCCCTGTCCGCAGCAGCTCCCCAGGCACTGTACTGCCAGCAGCTAGGCAGAATATCCCCTCCACTCACAGCCCTTCCTGCTGCGGGACAGCCAGCAGCTCTTGCAGGAGAGGCACGGGGACAATTGCTTGGCTGAGGAGCTGCCTTCCAACAGTGCGGGCTGGAGCACTGCCCCACAGGTGGCTCCTTGCTGGGGCAAAGAGCCCAATTCCCTGTCTTCAGAGCTCTTGGGGACAGGCACCTACCACTTCCCTGAAGCAGCCAGACCAGGGCCAGCCTCCCTTGGGCTCCATAACCAGAATCAGTGAGCACAGATCAACCGCTGGCAGGAGGTTACCTTTCCTGCCAAAACTCATCTGGTGAGCAGCAATCCCCTTCTGTGGCTAGGCGGGACCACTGGAGGGCCTTGCTTGGCATCAGTCTACAAGAACCAGGCTGTGCTTGGAGAGTAGCCCTACAGAAAAAAAAAGGCCAGCTGAGCTGCAGCCACTCTCACCTTTGTCTGCCCCCCATAGCAGACTCTTCAAACCCCTGGCGCTGAACATCCTCCACTAGGCAAGAAAAAGGAGAAGGTGAGCAGCAATGCCTCTGCTGCTCAGCTGCAGGACCAGTGCTTGGGGACACAGCCCAGGCTAGAGAAAAACTCATGGTATGGCAGCAGCTCAGCAACTTCTTCAGGACTTGAAGAGATGGGAGACCGCTCTTTTGGCTCCTTCTGTTCTCCTGTGCACCAGCAAGGGACAAGGAGAGAGCTGGCTGAGACCCATGCTGCCTCTTCTCTCTCATCTGTCAGCTCTGCCCAAGCTGGGGACCTCAGCTGTGTTCCCCAGGGCCCTGGGTTCGGAGGCTCCTACTGCAACTTGGCAATGACCAGTTCTTCCTGGAGGAGAAAACATCTTTTGCTCCTCTTGTGGTCCTGGGTCAGCCACACGTCCGTGCTCAGCACCAGCGCAGTGCTGCTTGGCCAGACCCTGCTTCCTCCTGGCACTGCTCTAGGCCAGCATAGCTCCATCCTGCCATCATGGGTGCCTGTTGGCTCCAATTGACCAACATTCCAACCCCAACAGGAAGTACAAGTGGCCTTAGGAGGACTCTGGCCTAAGGGCTCTCTCCAGCATGGCCATGTCTTTCTTGCTCTATGGAACCCAGAACAGGATACAGCTCAGGGGAAGGATCATCTCCCTCTGTCTACTGGTAGTGCTCCTTGCCTTGGGCTTCACCACTGATTCCTAGCCTCTGACTAGACTTGGTGCCACTGGTCACTCTGCTCTGGACTCAGATGCTGAACCACATTTCTGTCCACTGCACTGCTCATCAGCCTATGTGGTGCTTGCTTTCTTCCAGTCCTCAAGCACATCTCCCTGTTGAAGTGGCCTCACAAGGCCAACTGCCAGTTCCCTCAGCACCCCATCAGGGGGACCTGTGAATCTCCACTTTGCTTAACTGTTCTCGAATCTCATCCTCTGCCACCTGATCCTTACAGATCCCCTTGCACTAAGGGTACATCTGCTTTATTTGTTCCATCTCTCTGCCTAGGTCTCTGGGGCCTGGGATGTCTGAAAGCTTGTCTTGCTAGCTCCAGTAGGACTAGCTGAACCTAGACCAGCCTGAAGTGCTGCTGTGGCCTAGTGAAGGTCAAGAGAGTTTTAAGAGGGAGAAAAATAATTCCTAAAAATAGATTGCAAGATCAGTTCTTGCAGCAGTGGGGAACTGGATATCCCAACAGTTTTCACTGCCTTGTCCTGTATTTGGTCCTGCTTTTCAGTGCTCAACAGCAATGGTCTTCACTTCTCTGTCAGCAGTACTTTATGCAGAAGCAGGGGCTGGGGTTTCCAATCAGCAGTAGTGCAGTGTTGCCACCTGCTTAGCAAAGAGGTGCACTGGCCAGGGGTGTCTGGCTTTCCCTGCATTCCCCATGCTCATGCCTGGAGCATTCATAGTCAGTCCAACCTTATGCCTGCAGGTCTCCCTGGACCACTGAGATGAGGATTACAAATACATCTTTCCTTTTTCCAAACTGGAAAGGCCACCTTGTTAGAGGAGAGGCAGAAAGAGGGAAAAGAGCAGTCAGTAATAATCTAAAATGTATGCAGAAAAATTATTTTGATGTGTGATACGTATGGGTAAAAGCCCTTTAAGAGCTGTTTTCCACATCCACTTGTAGATGTGATGCAGGTAAGATGCATCATGGACATAAATTTCCATCTTTAAAATCATGAAGTTTGAAAATCAGGAGGTTTCTTTAAATATATGTATTCAACTATCCTTTTCATTTGCTGTTAGACTTCAGGTGTTAGGAAAGATGCTAAATTCTCAAATTTCTAGAAACTGTCTCTTAGGAATAAAAAATACACCTGAATATAATAAAATCCATGTACTTGTGAAATGACAAAGACCTCAAAACTGATACTGAAAGACAAAAAAAACAACATTATGAGAGTCACGATAAATCGTTGAGATATGACAATACCGAAGAAGCCCCAAATAACATACAGCAGAAAAGACCAGCCTCTAATGCATTTGGACATTGAACCTCTGTAGAAAACACTGGAAGAGTTGAAAAATCCTGAATGCAAGCAGCCTTCAACCAGCAAGTACTGCCTTATCTGACATGCCTTTATGTACATGCCCTTGGTTCCCAGTGCTGATTCCAGTAAACTACCTGCAAGACAAGTACTTCTGATACGCATGTGCTGTGTACTGGACAGTGCAGCAGCTCTGTCTGCAACCAAATGACTCACTCACCAGGATCATCTCCTTAAACACCAGTTCAGATAATCTGTGTTACTGAGAGCCCCAGAAAACTGACTTCTCCCCTGGATTCATACACAGCCAGAGCTTGACACCTTAAGGGTAAGACTCAGACAGGAATAACTCAGGGACCAACAAGAAGCAAGGAAGCCATACAAAATAAATGTCAAGAGGGGAGTGCTGCTCCTGGTCCTGGATTCCCTTCTCCATCTACAAAGCTATGACAGCACTAGTCTGTGAAAGTGACAAGTGTGCTGAACACTCTCCCCACACTGTCTGTACGTGTAACTGTTGTCTGTCTTTCCCACAGGTGAGCGTGGAGGCAGGTTTATGAACATTTCCACAGGTACACAGCACCCCACACTTCAGACTCGGTATGCAACACCTGTCCTTGGGACACTCCAAAGCCACATGGCAAGCCAGCAAGTATACCTCCTGCTCTGCTGTGCAGCCCCTTGAGACATGTCCTCTGCCAAGCCCTGCCTGGGGTACCCAGCCAGGGCAAATTTATGCAAGGCTGGGTTTGGTCTCCCAGACCTCTGCTTGAGGACTTGCAATGGCAATACAAAGGTCAAAAAAAAACCACCCAACCCATATAATTGCTTAGCAGGAGCGCAGTTTTACCCGTCATTCTGAAAAGGAGGAATTCCTACAAACTGCATGCATACACTTGGCTCCAACCACTGCATCAAACTTATTCCCAGACATTCTCCTTTACTGTATTACTCAGCTTTTTCCGACTCTCACAAAACCCAGGACTTTGGTGCCTTGCCACCCAGAAACCAAAGGAAGCTTCCACGAAACCAGCAAACACCTCCCATCTTCCCACCAACGTCATTAGAAAAGCAAAACAAACCAGAGAAGTTGTACAAGTCAGCCTATAAAGCCAGGCGTGAGGAGGAGAGTGTCAGTGGTAATGGGGCAAGAAAGGCAGGGTAATTATACCACACCAAAATTGCGATCGTGCTGCATTCCTTTCTGGTGAAGGCCGGCTAAGAATTAGATACACCTTTTAAAATCATCAAAGGGAGTGGATGCAAGATACAAGGTGATGGGATTAAGATGAAGTTCTGGGTTTGCCAGTTCTCAGCAATGGCTTTGCTGGCTGGGCTGGGCATGTCATTAACTGCTCCCATACGGTGTTCACATCATGCCATTTCTTTTTAATCTTGATACCATTCTCAGTATTTCCAGAGTCCCAGGCTCCCACTGAGCAAAGAGCTGTACAAACCCAGAAATGGAAGGCCAATACATATCCACAAGGTTTGTTGTACCTGGTCAACCAGTTGAGTTCAGTAACTTGTACCTCAGAGTTATTTCAGTGGAGCTAACAAATACTTATCATAGAATAGTAGAACAGTTTGTGTGGGAAGGACCTTAAGGCTCATCCAGTTCCAACCCCCTGACACAGGCAGGGACACCTCCCACTAGAGCAGGTTGCTCCAAGCTCCATCCAACCTGGCCTTGAACACTGCCAGGGATGGGGCAGCCACAGCTTCTCTGGCAGTAGCCCCAGCTACTATCACAGAGCCTGCAAGCTCAAGCCCTTAAGAACAAAACTTCAAGGGCCCCTCTGTCAAGAAGGCTGGTACAAATACCAAATGGAGCCTTTCTGTGCAGGTGGTTTAACAAGGACTGCATGGGTGAGGGAACAGATTCATCTCAGACCTCTCCCATTTTCAGAAGAACAAGTGCAGGAGCTTAGATGGTGGCACACGCCCTATAGCCCTTTGCAGAGAGGAACCTGCTGGGAAGCTGGGTCTCGAGGAAGCTGCTTTGTGGGTCGGAGGCACAGTGCTGCCCTGAAACGCAACCGTGCTCCACAGACCGCTGGGCAGTGAAGAGTCCTCTTCTGCTGGAGGACGCCTCCCTAGGAGAAACCACAGGAGCAGGCATGACACAGGCAGGACAGCAGCACACAGAGGCAAAGCTCCTGCTCTGCCTGCCTCACCTTGTTTGTGGTACAAACAGAATTTTTCAAGGTCCTCTTGGGTTTTTACGGGGCAGTATGAGAACTTGGCACAGAAAGGCACAGACCACCAGTGCTTAAAACCATGGGAATGCCCTCCCCGTTGTAACTTCATATTGCAGGTTGATCCAGTCAATCTTTCTAAGGCCAACAAACGTTGCATTTGTGCTAGTTTTCAGAAAACATGCCAAAAAAGACAAACACAAGGCAAAACAGCCAGCCAAATGGCCAAGTCTTGTTCCCCAATTACTCTGAAATTAAAAACTTCAATTAAAACCAGCCACAAAATACTGACATAATGATGACCTCTCTCCTCTCAAGAATTCATGCTTTGGCACAAACAACTGGCTGGCCTGATTTTATGTCCAATAAATTTAATCTTACACAATAAAGTGTACAGCAGAGGGAAAGACAAGGTGTTCTGAAAGGAGCTCTCTGGGCATCATGTAATGCTTTACTACTAAATGAAAAGCTTAGGGCAATTTCTGTTCTCTTAGGCCAGCACTAAGGATAAGCATAAGGCAGCTGGCATCAACATTGGTGAAGTGAGCAAAAAGGGAGCTGACAGAACCATCAACTCCAGTTCATCTCTGTGGTGAACTTGTGAACAGACTCAACTTACCACCCAAAACCCAACTGTTCCAACATGAGGTGAGATGGTTTTGTGTTACTGCACTGTTTACAAATTCAGTCTCCTGGCAGTGTTTGAGGAAGGTGTTTTTGCCACGTGGTGATGGCTGATACCCAATGTTTTGGCATGAAGGAAACAGTCCAGTGGCTTTCCCATGCTGAGACCTGGGTGCCAGGGATGCCAACTGTGCTGGTACAACTGAAGAAGCCTTGACTTCAGTACGTGACTTCCAGCAGAGCTGTATGCACAAACAGAAACCTCTATGAGCCATCTCCAGCTGGGCATCCAGAGATGAAAACATCTCCAAATTAGTGGGCACGGCTGAAAAAGTAACCAAGCATCTCAACACTTGCACAATCTGTATTTACTCTTGATTTCTCAAATGGCATCATCTACTGATTGCAAGCATTACCCAACTGACACACACCATCATACTGAAACCCTAAATATTGCAGTGACTTAGCTTCCTCCACTTTATCCAATTTAATTAATCCTCGCAGCGCCTCAGAAGAGGAAGGGCAGCAC
The DNA here is from genome assembly GCA_032466535.1 of Forpus xanthops. NCBI lineage: Eukaryota > Metazoa > Chordata > Aves > Psittaciformes > Psittacidae > Forpus > Forpus xanthops. Next base: position 24,400 of record JASSUY010017518.1, read on the forward strand.
CTCAGAAGGGTAAGGACAGCACCATTCACCAACCCAGCCCAACGCACAGTAAGAAGCTCGAAAAGCCAAGCGCCCTGCATGAGGTCCCACATAAACCAAGCCAAGCCGCTGTGTCACAGTGCTAAAGAGATGTCCATGCCACCAAATCCAGTGGTGAGGAAGAAAGTCTTTCTCGGCTTCAAACCCCCTGACCCTAAACTCATCATCAACAGGATCATTATGGCATGCTTGCCAGGACAAGTCACCCCTGGTGTGGTGAAGGCGAAGGATTCCTGGCATTGCACATCACCAACGAGCAGGGCTTATGGCCTCGATCGATCGGAGCTGCTCAGCGGAGAGGACACCCACAGGCAGCACCACATTGCATAACTACGGATAATGCATGTAAATAAGGTGCTCCGCTCTGTAACAAGCCATTGACAGCCGCCGGACTCTTGCAATTACCGTGGCTCATTAGAAGGCTGGCGGGAGGGTTTCAAAGGAGCTGCTGCCTGACTTGGCCAAGAGGCTGCCATTGGCCCAGCATCCATCCACTGTGAACAGCCATGCCACCCCCCAGCAGTACGTGTTCCCACCAAAGACCCCACGGGGGTCCACACCAGGACTCACAGTGATGGAGCTGCCTCTCCACTTCTGGAGAAAGTAGTTTGAACCATAGAATGCTTTGGGCTGAAGGGACCTTAAAGCTCATCCAGTTCCAAACCCCCTGCACGGGCAGGGACACCTTCCACTAGAGCAGGTTGCGCCAAGCCCGGTCCAACCTGACCTTGAACACTGCCACGGCTGTGGAATTCACCTTGTTCCTTAACCCTCGGGCTCCTGGCAGGGATGCTCCTGCTCAGAAATAAAGGTTCATCCTAAAACTACGGGGCGCGGGACTCTTGCGGTCCCCCCGCAGGCACTCACCTCCCGCAGGCCCCGGAAGGGGTCCCCGGGCCCTGCTAGGCCCTACACTGGGCCCAGCACCACCCCCGTCAGGACCGCTCCATGCCGTACCCTGCGGCCCTTCCCGCCGCAGGGCAGGCTGCGGAGCTCACCAACCGGCCGCAACCCCCACCCTGCCCGGGTAGGCTCGGCTCCCCCCGGGCCAGGGGCTGGGCTCCCCGCCGGGCGAGGCAGAGCCGGCCACCTCCCCTCCTCCTTCTCCTCCTCCTCCTCGCTTTTCTCCTCCTTCCCCTCCTCCTCTCCCTCCTACTTCTGCACCGGCCGCGCTCCCGCTCCGCCGCTGCCCCTCAGCCGCCGCGGGTGCCACACGGCCGCCTCCCTCCCCATCCTCCTTCCCTCCCTGCCCCCGCCCCCGCCGGTTCCACAAGATGGCGGGGACCGTGGCTGAGCGGGACGCGTTGGTGAGTGCCGCTGTGCCCCTCCGTGGGGCTCCGGGACGGGGCTGGGGGGGATCGGGAAGGGTCAGCGCAGGGCCCCCTCGGTGGGCACCGGCGGGGCGGCAGCGGGAAGGGCTCCACATGGCCCTGGCTCAGCGCTCTCCTTTTTACCTGCAGAAAATAGAGGACGGGCATTTAAACAACTCCCTGGGATCCCCGGTGCAAGCTGATGTGTACTTCCCTCGCCTGGTAAAGCGCCTTTATTTGGGGGGCTATATGGGGGTTTGTGTGGTTTTTAACACCTTTACTCCCACCCCTCGGCCGCTGCTGATGCCGAGTTGACCCTTCCCGCTGTCCTTTCCAGATCGTCCCCTTCTGTGGGCACATCAAAGGAGGAATGAGGCCGGGAAAGAAGATCTTAGTTATGGGCATAGTGGATCTGAACCCCGAGAGGTAACAGCCGGGCAGGGCTGCTGGGCCCGGGGAGGGGACGAGGCGGGGGAGCCCACACACAGGCACACAAATACAGACACACACACGGATCCCTCCTTTCTGTAAAGGGATTATTTTGATCATTTTAAATATAGCATGCTGATTTCTCCTTTGACCCATAGAGGGGGCATTTCTTGAAGGGATCCCGTTTCCTTACATTTCCCTTGGGAGGAAAGGAGCATATAGAGCATATATAAGTGCATATATATACATGTATACACACAGCACACATGCACACATGTATTTTGTATGCCATAACCATGTTCTTGTCCCTGCTGAGCTTTTGGAGCATTCCCTGAAGGAGCGCCCACCCCATCCTGTGCCGCTATACTGGTTTTAATAAGCTGAGAAATGAGACTGGCGGCATTTGGGGCTTCTTTCCTTGCTTCTGGCTGAATGAGAGCTGGTCTGTTTGTGTTGCAGCTTTGGCATCAGTCTGACTTGCGGGGAGTCGGAAGATCCTCCTGCAGATGTAGCCATTGAACTGAAAGCTGTGTTTACAGACAGGCAGTTTGTCAGAAACTCTTGTGTAGCCGGAGAATGGGGAGAGGAGCAATCATCTATTCCTTACTTTCCTTTTATACCGGACCAGCCTTTTAGGGTGAGTACAGGATGACAGCGGCATGCACCCTATCTCATAAAGTGCAATTTGATCAGAGTTGCAGCAGAACCTGGCTTGCCTCTGCTGAAATCACAGTGTAGCTCACGCCTGGGGTTGAGACACCGGTTGCAGGGTTGTTTGTATCGATCAGAAGTAATGTGGAGGTCCCACTGTCGCATGCAGCTGCAGGCGGTTCATATGGGGCTATGAACACCTCACCAGAGTGCTATGACAAGTCACAGGTTGTAATTGTGATGGAGTGCACTTCCTCAGCTTAGTTTTATAGCTGTAAATTAAGAAGTCCCTCTATATTATTAATGCATTACAAGTTATTAGTGGAGAATGTAAATACTCTCTGAGAGTGCTGTATGTTTTGATGGTTCTCTTAATGGACAGCGTTTGCAGTTTAGTGCGGCTAATAAGGAGCTTGTTCATCCTTTGTCTCCAGGGGCGTTACTCTGAGGGTGACCGTAACCCTTCGTGTTAGCAGATTAAACAGCTAAGCAATAGTGGTATTCTTTTCTGAACCCTGGGATTAAATCTCCTGTCGAATTTAAGCCTGTAGCCACTTGAAAACAGTGTACATGGAAATGCTGTAGTGCTGTGGATGGACTGAGTTGACCTAGAACCAAATTCCCATCTGTAGTGTTTATGGTTTCTTGAAGATGTCTTTGCAAATCAGGACTAACAGTATGCAGCTGCAGAGGGCCGCTTCTCTCTCAGCGCCTTCACTACACTGAGAAAAAAGGCTGCATGTCTTCTGCATGCGGCTGACCCAGAAAAACCCTCTTCATCCTCTCCACCCCTCTTGCAAAACCTCACTGGCCCCTCTGCCAAATGCCAGTGCTCTGATGAGCTGCCAAACCCTTTTAATCCTTGCCCCCAGGATAATCTCCCCCAGCCCCAAAAGCTAACCATCTCCCCAAGATGAGAGGGTGCTTATGACTACTGGTTTTGCCGCAAATTGGTTGCGCTCTACTTGCTTCTACAAACTCTCCCACCAGAACTGGCAACACCCTTTGGTGCATGTGGGAAATGCACTTGAAAGAGCTTGGAGGTTTGGTCCTGCTCTGGCTAAGAGGGTTATCCTACCCTGCTGCAGTAGGTGGTGACTGGGCCCTCAAACAGGGCAGACAAATTGCCCATAGCGTGGAGTTTGGGTGTCCCCAAAACTAGTGACAGCTGACACTGGAGGACAGCAATATTGCACTTTGCCATGAGATACTATAGCAAGGGAGTTATTCTCTTTTATTTCCTCCTTTTTTTCCCAACTGCATAAATGGAATTTAGGCTCCCAATTGACTTTGTACCTTTGATGGCTTCCCTCTCAGTGAATAAATGAGACTAAGTGTTCTTGCCAATTACTTGTGATCTAGTCCAATTATCATTCTGGCGTGGCCCAGGGTGATCTGGAAAAACGGATCAGAAGCAGTGTTGAGGCTAACCATATCTTTTACATAACAAGGCCTAAGGCGGGATGTGCCTGCTGCAGTGACACGGGAGACAGGCAGCAGCACGGGTGCTTCTGTGCTACATGGTACACTACCAGGTCCCCAGGAGTTTAAGCTGTCCTGCACTGTCTGCTGCCACTTCCCCCAGTGCAACGTGCCCTAAGTCAGTCTGGCTTTGGCTCAGTTTGTCACTGGCCCTGTTCCCATTTTTATACGCTGTAATAGCAGCAGAGTCAAGTGCCTGGAAGCAGCACTTCACTCTAGGCTACTGGCCTCTTGAAATGACCCAGGACTTACACATGGTTTCACTGCAGATTTTCTTCTTAACCTGTCTGTATCTGGAGGTCTCCAAGGGCCTGTAGAAGTGTACATTCTGTACCCTCATATCCCTGCTTCCTGCTGGAACACCTTCAGCAAAGCTTTAACTACAGGACACACTCTCAAGCCACCCCTAACATCAAGAATCTCCCAACCTGTCCAAGCTTGTTCAGCTCCAGGCATTGTTGCTTTTCCAGAGCATTTCTGCAGGGCTTTAGGGAGGAGGGATGAGCTGTGTCCCTCCCTGATCCTGTTTGTGCCTCATGCAAACTGTCTAGCTGAATTCAAGCCATCCATCATCACTGCAGCTCCAATATGGAGTCTAATCCAACACGGAGTCCTGGGCTGACTGCAGACACCAGAGTGAAGGCTTCTTAGTTTCACAGCATCTCTGTGAGAATGTGTTGGAGGGGAGGGCAAAGCTATCCCCATTCTCGTGTTCACTCCCTTCTGGTAAATTAACATAAATGTGGAAAGCATTGCAGAGGGAACTGCCCCCTCATTCCACAGCAAAAAATGTTTTGTAGCAAGGAATGCAAGATTTGTATTAGAGATGCAGTTTCTTCCTCCTGTAATAAGCAGTTTGAGTTTCTGGCATCATTCTAAGAGGCAAAACCTCCCTGATGCCAGTGGGGCTGGGTTCCATTTAGATTAAAAATCTAGAAAATTAGGAAAGAAATTTCTCACAATGAGGGTGGTGAGGCTCTGGCACAGAGTGCCCAGAGAAGCTGTGGCTGCTCCATCCCTGGCAGTGTTCAAGGCCAGGTTGGATGGAGCTTGGAGCTGCTGTAGTGGAAGGTGTCCCTGCCCGTGGCAGGGGGTTGGAACTGGATGAGATTTAAGTTTCCTTCCCACACAAACAGTTCTGTGATTCTGATGTCCTTGTGAAGTAAGAGCAGATCTATCATAGCGTAACTGGTGTCATGGAGACAAACTGGTCTCAGCCCTGGCTGTTACATGGCACATAGTTAGCAAAATGCGTAACTGCACCAGCACTACTTAAAGGCTTACAGAGAGCTCTTTGTATTCTGTGAAATAGCTTCCCAGTTACACTGTGAACAACGTGCTTTTATTTTTCACAGGTTGAGATACTTTGCGAGCATCCCCGTTTTAGAATATTTGTGGATGGACATCAGCTCTTTGATTTTTACCACCGTATTGAAACACTGTCAGCGATTGACACAATAAAGATAAATGGAGATCTTCAGCTTACAAAACTTGGCTGAGCTTGTGAGGACTGCAGATTCCAAATCGGCTCAGGTGCCATCGTCCATTTGGAGAAATGACAGCCGGCTCTGGACACAGCTATGGTAGGAAGGCTGCCCCATTCCTTTTCTGCATGCAGTTCTTCACTCCTGTGCCGATGAACCGGGCTGTTGTTTATTCTAATGAAGAACACTGTTGGTTAATAGACATTGAGCTGTTTTTCTTGGATCAAAATAGCCTACCTATACTGGATAATCAAATTGGAATGGATTCAGAAAGACTTGCACTCTTGTCTCAGATCTCACAGAAAGCAGTGCTAAAACCGGTTACTGAACAGCAGTGACAACAACAGAAAGTTTTTCTTTTGCAAATATTGTTTCTGCACTGAAGTGGAGTAGTGTAGCACAACACAGGGCCACGTGCTGACGTCCTTATCCGGGGCCTGAGCCTGGTTCCATGGAAATCAATGGCAAAACTCCCACTCACTTTAACGGGGTACAATCAAACTGTCTAGTCCTTAGTCAGGCACAATTCCCACTGATTTCTATGGGATTTTTGCACATGCCTGGGCGTCAGCTCTTCTGCTGGTTTAAACCAGCATCACCTCCATGGCTTGCATGGAGTTTTGCTGATTGCTGCCAGCAGCAGACTTGTCCCAAGGACTGTGCAAAAACGGAATGAGGGTATGAGGACACTGCCTGTGTATTTTAGTCAGGGTATTTGCATAGAATGTAGATCGTTACGAGTTTTTGCACAATGTATTGTTAATACAGTTTTTAAAGCTTATCTGTAGTTTATTTATTTATACTCATTGTATGTATTATTAGTAAAAATGAACAACCTTACTGATGGTTAAGAATCGAGCAAAAGTGTAAACATTTTGAATGTACAAAATGTCTTTTAGGTTCTTTGGGTAAACTTTACATATCATTCTTGAAAACCCCTGATTCCTGTCAAGCATTTAGTTACATTTTAATGGAGCCCTCTAGGCCCTGGGAAGGTGTGGTAGTTGGTGCGGGTGGGGGGAACTTTTTGCATATTCACTCAAAATGCTTTTCAGGGGTTACTAACTTTGCTGCACAAGATAGGTTTGAGTTAAAGTCAATCCATTTAAAAACCAGCAGATTTGAAGTTGGAACCGTGCTGCTGTAACCTGAGAAAAAGTTCAATTTGGCAGCCTCTTAGTTGAGGAAGAGAACCAGCCTCTTTCCAAGGGAGATGGGAGATTTTCTGCACTTGTTTGAGAACGTATTTGGCCTTTGATATGACAATTAAAACTTGTCTAGACAGCCAAGTTGTTAATGCTTGAAAATCAGCTACTGCACATGAATAATCACTTTTCAAGTAGCTTTTTAAATAGTAGGTATAGCTGTATAAACACAGTCATTGCGCTACACTATAAATGAACACAGCCACTTTTCTGGACTTCTTTAGGACTAAATACACTTTTTTCCTTGGCTGCTCACAACAGACTGTCGCTGGTCTTTCTGAGTAGTTATAATCATGATAGAAATGTATATTGAGACAATTTTGAAAACATGTAATATAGGGACTTTCTAAGACACAGAATACAAAAACATCCTTTGTAGCACTGTATTTAAAGAAAAAAAGAAGAATCTCACAAAGAGAATTATGTTAAACCTGCAATAAAGCTGTGGTTTAAAGCAACCAGAACTGGAATACCCAAAGTTAAGGGTAGCATGCCAGTTGCAAAGCCTCATTTTGCGCTAATATGGCCTGCAGTTAAGAAGCCTTAGACTGCAAGCTGAAATTCCAACTGTGGCTCTAGTCCAAAGCCTGTTGAGGTCAATCAGAGTCCTCTGAGCACAGAAGCCTGATTCTTACTTCATGCAAGTGCAAATCTCTTTGCAAAGCCAGGGGGGTGTTGTTGCTGCTGCAGTTCATAAAACACAAGTTAAAAATCAAATTTTAGCCTTAACATTGACATTCCCTGACTTCTCCTTCCTTTTTCCAAATTGAGAACCTGTCATTTTCCACATGATCTTTTTATCTGGTGTGTGGCTTGAAGTTGTACATCAGATCCTATTTGTACTCCAGATTGAATATGAAATGTTCCTGTCTTGCTCTGTTTTTACTCTTTTACATGATACAATGAGGACTGTGTCATTTTTCCATTGTATAAAGAATGCTGACAGTGTTTCAGTACAAGATATATTCTTAAAAATTATGATAATGATGATAATAAAAATCCAAGGGAAAGGTGCTTCTACATGAGGTGTTTGGATTTGTCTCCATCTTGGAAATGCTCTATGGTTCCAAAGCAGATGCAGGCAGAAGATGCATTACTGGTTGGAGAGATATTTAGCACCCTCCCTGCACAGTGTTCATTCCACCTACAGATGTAAAGCCAGGTTTGATGATGTAGTGCCATTGCCTGGGGCTGTTCTGCTAGTCCAGTGGGGCCAGAAGTAGGAGGCTGGGGACAGTAAGTAGCACCATGACTCGTCAGGAACACAAAACCAAACAGGATCTATCTCCCTGACAGCACACCAGTAGAGATATTCCCTCTTTGCCTTTACTGTACCCCAGAAAAAGCAATTAATTGGGCTGACTTCAGCTTTCAGCTACTTGGGATTCCTGGTATGTTGACATAGCCCTCAGACTTTTGCTATCCTTGCATGGGCTCAGCATAGCACAGTGCCTTCACCAGGTATGCCAAGATGAACTCAATTCACCACTGTTAGTGGTGCCTCTGTCAGGAGCAAGGGTTCAGGGATACTGCCTTGCCTCTGTTCCCACTTGCTGCGCTGGGCACTCCCGTTTGTTCCTGCTCCAGTAGATTTCTATCTAGGGAAGATGCTTTTTTGAACCCGATTTTGGTTTTGCCTTTGCAGAACTCCATCTACCATGGCACCCACCACCTGGTTCTGCCCCATTGAGCAAGAAGGGCTGTGAACCCTCTCCTGAGAGGTTGTGGTTTGGCTGAGAGCTCAGGAAAGGGCAGAAAATCACAGTTAAAGCTTCCATATCTATTCGTCTAACATAAGTTTGGAAGCCTTTTTACTTTTCTTTTGGGTAGTACCAGGCTATGGCAAGTGAAAGGATAATGTCTGTGTAACCAAAGGCTGTTCCCTGCATGCTTGGCTTATACTGGCTGATTCTGTTCAGAAGCAACTGCTGAACAACTTCCATATGCAATGTAAGTCTGAGGAAACTGAGGCCTGTTTCTGTTTCTGTTCAGTTGGACCTTGAGCCAAATCCAAATATTAATTCTTCCCTGTGAGGGTGCTGAGGCAGTGGCACAGGTTGCCCAGAGAAGCTGTGGCTGCTCCATCCCTGGCAGTGTTCAAGGCCAGGTTGGACAGGGCTTAGAGCAACCTGGTCTAGTGGAAGGTGTCCCTGCCCATGGCAGGGGGTTGGAACTGGATGAGACTTGGAACTGGATGAGCCAACCCAAACCACTCTGGGATTCTGTGATTTTATGTTTAACACGGGAGACCGTGCTGCAAAATTTATGTCTGATTTTTTTGTCTCCACAATTCAGGAATTATTTAGATACTATGGATATAAACCCTACTAGACCTGAAATAAGACTGTTTCTAAATTGGGCCATATTTTCAGTATGTTTTTCAGTAGGGACAAGTAGCTTCTTGTAAGCTGCAGTTCTTCAGGACTAAGTGTGTGAACCAACTTATGAAATCTTATGATAGAATTTATTAGCTGTGTATTTCCATGGTTTCCTCTGAACGAGGAAAACTCATTCTGAAATGAAAAAGCCTTGAATGGCTAAAATCCATGTGGAGTGGAATCACTCAACTTGGCAAAGCTTTATTTTTTCCAAAGAGGAAAAAGCAACAACCAAAAAACCCTGACGAGATTCTTGAGCTGTGTTTGGAACGGACTGTGATAAAACTGATTTAACAAAAAAAAAGGGTGGGGAGGGAGGTTATTGCCCACCTAGAAAGAGCCTTGAAATACTTGAGTGTCATGTGAGGTAGCCTGAGTCTGAACATCCTTCACAGAAACACTTTTCCACAGGCAAGTTGTTAAAAATGTTACAAAATACCTTCTTTTGGTGTCACAATTAGGAACGGTTGCCCCACCTTGAAAGAACATTTTGTGCTAAATATTCATATGTTGTCTATGTGAACTTGCACTAACATACATTATATTCTTTCTCCCCTCCTTGACTAGCTTGAGAAGAAATAGGTGTAATATTGCTAAACCGGTTGAATGTGACATCTGCTTGAGGCATAGCATCTTTCTCAAGGGCTGTTTTGAGTAAACAGCCTGAAAACCAAAGGGAGAGCCTGATTCACCATTCTGCTGTGCCAGCTTTCCGCCCCTGTCACTCTCCTGCTGTCAGGCTGACTGAAGCCCTGAGATTTTAATGTGAGGGAGCAGCACTGAGATTTTTATCTTCTGGGATTTAGAACTATTCACAGTGTAGGAAATGAGCAGAGTAGCCACGGCACTCCCAAGCTTGGTAGTAGCATGATGTGCTGTAGTCCTAAGGGAGTATGAGCTCAGAGGGAGGTAGTGGGCATTTCAAAGCCAACCAAGAACACAGGCTGTGGAACTGCATGACAGTTTCGCAGAGATGGGCATTTGCCACCTTCTGCAACCCCACAAGAGGACACACAGCAAAAGCCAGAGTTGCTTACAAGTTTGGAAGGCATGAATGAGTTCATGTTCCTACTTGCCTTCTTTAAAAGAGGCTCCCAAGTAAGTAACAGGAAAATTTAGGAGTAGCCATGCTTCTAAGATACATTTTTCCCTGCAGCATATCTGATGTGGGGCTCATCTTACTTCCCATCTACGAGGTGCGCTCCCCACAGAAGATCTACAGCTCTGCTTTCTGCACTGAGGCTGCTTACAGTGACCTTTCCCTGCAGGAAACTGCAGAACCACAGTTAGTGGCAGCTCTAAGCAACCTCCCAGCATCCATGGAGTTGATATGAGTCTGAAGAATGAGAGTCAGGCTGAGGGCAACGCTAAATGCTCCTTGTGATAAGCACAGATGTGAGGAAGAAAAGCTACACCAGCACTCACTAGGCACAGTGAGTGACCTGGCGAGATTGTCTGTAACCGTGGGAATTGTTCTGATTTTCTCACATGGATCAGAAAGCTTAGAGGAAAGTCACTGTGCAGTGAGTGGTGTGTGGGGCTAGAACCAAAGCCAACCCAAACGGGGAGAAAAAATGAGCTGCAGACGCTTTATCTGGCTTTGATACACCCTCCCAGCTCCTCCCAGCAATCACTGCTGTTATGAACATGCACAATTACTACAACAGGGAGATTCAGCAGCATGTGCAAGATCAAAATAATAAACTCCTGCTTTGCCACAGGTCCTCCCTAGCTTCTGCTGCATGGCCTCTCCATCTGTCTGTCAACGAATAACTACATCCTGCTGCTTCTAAAATCCATGGCAAAAAACCCATTGACTTTCCTGGAAATAGGTCCATAAGAAAAGGGTTATTTCGAGCTCTCCCTCTCCAGCTATTTTCAGCTGGGGCATACTCTAAAACTGAGATTATTTTTAAGTATGAACAGAGGACTATTTCTGTCTGCATTATCCATTTGACAGAGTCAACAGAAAGCACAGCAGTTTCGCAGTTAGCTGATGAAATGTCTTACATTCATCACCTTCTGATTTTAAGAAGTGGGGATGTGCACAAAACGACTGGGCAATAACAGTAATATGTATCACTCACCACAGATCTATTATTATGTGTTGTGCCAATTTCATAATGAAATTTTAATAACAATAAACTGTGAAATCTTCACCGGGTTGCTCTGTCTTTTATCTGAATTATTAATGCTCATTACACACCCTCTTGACTGCTTTAACTTCTGCCTTCTTTTATCTCCTGACTGGTTTTCAGATGTAGCTCTTTCCCTCATAAAACCGTAGTGTGAAACTTCAGAATGAGATGTGGAGCTTTGGTAGCAGCTTGTGTAAAACTCCTTTACAGTTTAAATGCACTACACAGATCAAATATCATTAGTGGAAAGAATAGCTTGCTTACTCATGCAAGACTCCCGCTGACATCACTGGGCAGTGTAAGCCTCCAGAGTTAACAGGCACGACACAGACCTTACGGCCAGGCCACGAGACACAGATTGCTGATGGCTTTTGCAGAGGATAAACCAGCCTGTTAGCAGTGCAACTCACACACGTGCTTCAGTTCACCCTGCTGAATTAATGGGTGAGGGCTACATGGTGTAAAACCACCAGATCAGCTCCAGAGACATGTTACTATGAGATCCACTGTTTTAATTGTTGGCCTGACCCTAACTAAAGTTCATACTGACTTAAGTGCAAGAGGAAACTTTCAGGTCTCAGCTTCTTTCAGTTAAAGCTATTGGGAAAATTCTGCATGACCCAAATGGGAAAGGACTGTGCCCTACATCCAGTTGTGGCTGTGAAAAATGAGTGAGGTTTCTGAGGGAAGCCTCAAAATCCAAAGAGCACAGAAGCAGCACGTGAACAGAATTTGAATACAGCTGGTTCTGTGGGGTTTTCCTGATAAAATTACTATGAATCAGATGCTCCCCCAAAGTTCAGTGTAGCTCTAACCCATGAGCATGGATCTGTGGCCATCCCTGCTCAAAACAGCCTGAAATTGGCCCTTTGTTTACTATACATGACCCTGAAAGGGGGTGTCTTAAGACATCTAGAGATTCCAAGCTAAAACACTGCATTAGGTGACCTAAATGCAAACCAGAAATGGTCATGAATGGTATAAGGCAGCATCGAGTCCGTCCCCCCCCCCGACAGCAGAACATAACAGCAATAAGTGCCTGCGGGGATTTTCAAAAAGCGGAACACATACATTGGATTTCACCACTTGTATTGGCTAACTGTCCTGCTTTTGGCTGGGATGGAGTTAATTTTCTTCCTAGTAGCTGGTGCAGTGCAGTTTTGGCTTCAGCCTGAGAACAATACAATGCTGATAACACACTGATGTTTCAGTTGTTGCTCCGTAGCACTTACCCTGATCAAGGTCTTTTCAGTCTCATGCTCTGCCAGTGAGGAGAGGCACAAGAAGCCAGGAGGAAGCAGAGACAGGACACCAGATCCAAACTAGCCAAAGGGGTGTTCCACACCACAGACATCATACCCAGTATATAAACTGGGGGGAGTCACCCAGAAGGGGCTGATTGCTGCTCAGGTCAGGCTGGGTATCGGTCGGAGGGTGGTGAGCAATTGTATTGTGCATCACAGCTGGTTTTTAATTTAAGGGGTTTCTTCCTTCTTAAGATTTATCTCTCTCTTCTTGTTTCCCTTTTCATTATTATTAGTATTATACTGTACTTAATTATTAAACTGTTCTTATATTAACCCATGAGTTTTACTCTTTTCCCCCAATCCTCTCCAGCCCATTAGAAGAGGGGAGAGCAAGCAGCTGTGTGGTACTTAGTTAAACCATGACACTAATTCCTGCAGAGGCCCTTGAAAAACTCTCATCTGACCTGTAATACAGAATAAACTACAGGCATGGGTTTTGGGGGGAACAAAGGGAAGGGGCTGCCCACTCTGCTGACAGCACCTGGTGTAGCAAGTGCCATGTGTCATTCTCTCCCATTCACACCAGTACTTTGGACACTCCAGAGCTGGGCCTTATTTTGATGGTGTGTTTCTGAGCTTGAAGTCAAGCCAATTCATGCAGAGGGATCTACTCACAGGAATACCACAAATATATGACTCTTTGCTAGTACTGCACTGGATCTTATTTTTAAGTTATGACTTTCACCACTCTTCTAAGAATAGAGGGTGGCTCTGGAACAATCACGTCGGCTCCAGCCTTCTCCACAAGTTACACATTACTCATCCTGTTCAGGTTTTGAGGTTTCAGTTTCCACAGCAGTGCCTTGCTAGACCAGGGCTGGGATGCTGGGAGGGGGTGTCATTCTGTGAAAGACCCTGAGAAGGAGGATTCTTTCAGCAGCTCTCCCTAGCAGGCGCAAGGAGACCTGCAAGTCTCCCTCAGCAATCAGAAGCAACAACAAAGTTGAGCTATGCTGACTCCTGGTTTGCAGAAGAGGGCTTCCTTGTGAGAAGCAGGAACAAAAGCCTGGTTAAGGAGAAAACCACTGAAGCTGAACGGTAAATCTCAGAGAAAAGAATTAGTAGGCAGCAGTACGAAGTTTGATGCTATACCAGCAAAGAGACATGCTTCCTTGGTGTCCAGAGGTTGTGGGCAGGCATTGCTTCAGTCGGGCAGACAGGCAGAGCTCCATTTGTGGAGCAGACTGCTGCCAAGTGCCGATGGGGATGCTGGAGGATTACGAGTGCTCAGTGGCTCTGCCTTCACTTGGCTCCAAAAACCCTTGTGATGGGAGAAAAGCCAGTGCTGACAGTATTGTAATGTACGACAAGCTACAGTAGCAGCTCCAGCACTGTGTGCTTGAAGAGGCAAAGAGAATTCTTTTCTGACTGCTCTCTAAGAAACTTTCTGTTTAATGGGAAAGATAATCACTATCTAGAAGAGATCCAGACCATAACTAAGGACAGAATATGGCTCTAGGAGCAGAAATACTCTGGGAAAAGCAACAGATTCACTATTATCTCCAGAGGAAAAGAAAATATTTTAATTTTAAAGAAGAAAGGCCATGAGAGCGACAGTGAGGTTTCTTTTACACCCAATATCGGAAGAAAGATACAGTGAGCCACAGTGGCTACAAAACAGACTCTGAGGGGTAAAGCTCTGCATTACTGTGTGAGTGCACAATACAGCTTCCTCCTCCATTTCCTTCCATTTCCACTGCCTTTTCTGAGGGATGGCTGGTCCTCTCCATGAGAGAGAGCCATTGATGGAAATCCCACAGCCAGAGGAATGGCTTCAGACTTTCATGTGTCCTCTACAGGCACTGACCAAGGTGCACTTTATTTAGCACCACCCATTGAAGAACTTTAAAGCACTGACAAACTTTACAATTTGTGTTAATTCATGACTGCTCCTTGCCATTTCTAGTATTACTGCTGCTATTCTATGGGCAGAGAGAGGGAAAAACAGAGATGTAACAACAGCTTCTCAGAAATCCATGCTGTAATTTGGAATATACCGATTTGCATGCACTTAATGTCTCATCACTGTGAGTTTTGGCTACAACACTGAAGTTCAGGCTCCCAAGCCCCCTCCTGTGCTCTCCAGGGAAACATGTTATTCTGGGCCAGAATATACACCAGTAAGGTCAAGTAATGTTATACAGTGAGTAGCTCCTCTGGGATCAGAGGGGCTATGTGTAATGCAAAATCCTTCCAAAACACGGGGGGTGGGGGGGGGTGTTAATAGTGAAAATTGAATGGAAGCTCATCCATTTTTTTGCAGCCTCTACTGACTCAAGAGTGCTTTCAGTTGTGACTTAAATAATACAGAAGAGAAGCTGGAACATGGAAGATCAGATGTCTTAGCAGGGAGTTGTTTGCTCCACCTTGAATTCAAAAGCTGACGCACACACACATTTCCCTACCCAAAATACAACAATCACAACCTGACTGATGCAAACAGACAGATCTCTCTTGATTTGGGTGGAAGTGCATTGATTGATAGGAACTGAGCTGGAGTATGAACTCGTTTAAGGTTCCCATAATAAACCTAACCTCTGAGCTATTCAAAAGATGTTCTCAGGCAAAGTAACAGGATTCTATTTAGCAAGGAGAAGCACATGATTGTTTTAATGCATTGTACAGCTGAATCTGAGATTATGCAGGCTAGAAGATGATATTTCACAGTGAAAAGAAAATCAGTTGTAATTATTACTGTTGTCTTTATGCATTACCAGCTGTATTGATTACCTGCATTCTGTGTGTCACTGGCAAGTAGGGAACATGATACATTACCCTGTGCTAGTGTTGTACAGCAGTAGAGACTAAAACCAAGATTCCCACAGAGTAATTGTAGCAACTGGATGATTGTACGCATGCATATTAACATGCCAACAAATGAATTCCTGGTCAGTGCCAGCAAACATTTCACTTGGGGTATGAGGAAAGGGCAGGAATGAACAGCTCAGAAGTTCAGCAACTGACCAGCATGGCATCTTTACCTCTAAGAGTGTCCTCTGAGAGCTGTGTGTGCCTCCCACTGATCCGTGAATTTTGCTTTCCAGGATAAGGAGATGAGATATTTGCTGCTCAGACTGTTCACCTCTCTCCTGCCTTGATTGGTACCGTGACACATGAAATTACTTCTCTGTGCCAGTAAAGAGAGCTGATGGCCATCCATAGACATCCTTAAAGGGCTCAGGCCTGGGACTCAGTTGCCAGCAAGCAGTTTGGAGTGCCTGTGTGGTGCAGAGGTTCCTGGCTCACTAAATTTCATCATGACTGCAGAAGTGCAATGATTATTACTGGGCACAGAACTGTACAGATGTGAGCACACAGCTGGTAAGGCCAAGCCGCCTGTAAGCAAACTCAATTGGGAGGCAACCAGGAGCTGCCTGTGCAGATGTACAACAGCATCTGTTGGGAACTTCTATGTCTTGTAAAGCATTTTTATGTCTCATAAAGCAGAAGCAGCTGCTTCAAACTCCCTGGGATAATATCAACCAGGTTAACAGTTCCATCATTGGGCTGGTTTAGGCAGGAGTTGTACAGGACTGCTCAAGGTCTGAACCTTTCCACTCAAAGTCAAGCCAAATGTCTCTATGTAGAGCACAATATGAGTCCACTTGAAGAAAAAACTGATGCACACTTGAAGCATTCAAATCATTCAGGTAGGTCTCAGAATGCCAGGTGTCTTCCCGCAGACTGTTGCTGTGTTCAGTATAAACAGATGATCACATACCATCACAGGAGCACAGTGACTATTGCATGTGATAAAACTGACAGTCCAAACAGTCCACAGTCTTTGACTGTGCTAACTGGAATGTGTTTTGGAGGACAGTACAGAAGATGTTGTGGCAGACAGCTACAGCATAGGTGGACACAGGTAGATTTTTCTTTAATTCTCTTTTAGTAAAGTTGGTCTGAAACCTGTTCAAAAGTCTTGAATTTTATGTATTTATCACTGATATTGCAGTGATCACAACTGGGGGCTATTAAATTCCTGATCTTTCAGGATCCCGTCACATTTAAGGCAAAGAAAATTCCTGCCTGCATTCAGTGTACAACTCTTCTGTGTCCTTATGAGCCCTGCTATTCTTTAATAGGTGGAAGAATAAAGACAAGACCCTAAACTACTCAGTATCATTTAGCTTTCTACACTCTTTCATCATGTTTATTGCCACCTTTTTCAACGTACACAGACCTTTTCAACCTAACAACCGAATAACAGCCAGGAAACCTTTCTAAAACATGGCTTCAATCCACAATATGAGAATTAACAGTCACCACAGTCAAAGTAAATTGCAGGTGGTGGTATACTGCCTAACATCCTGATGCAAATGTAAGATAAAGGCCTACTCCAGCGGGTGTAAGGCAACATGAAATTCACACTTTGCATATCAAGCTTTATCTTTGTTTCAGAAAAGCCTCTAATTATGCTGAAATGTGTCCTTTCAACCTTCCCTATGCCTGTCTTAAGGAGCCCCCCTAGTTAACCGCAGCAAATGACTCCCTCCACATCATCCTCTCCCCACAAAGGATTTTAGATACTGAATCTACATAGCCACAGCTCCAGACCAAATGGACCTCTACCTCCTCAGCCTGTTTTCACCTGCCTCCGGCCAGCCTCCAGACAATTTTTGTGGCTTACTTTATGTTCAAGCCATTCAGTGCTACCTAAAGTGCTGGATGGGACTTGCCAGACTTGGCCTCTCAAAACACACCACTCCACAGAGAACGTCTTGTTCTAGAGAAGGCATGGCAGGAAGAAGATTCCTTTATAGCATTCAGGGTTATGGGAGCCAGGCTCCAAACAGGAGGCCACAATTTCCATTACCAGGAACTGCCCCTGTCCCAGGCACACAGCAGCTCCACTTACCTCTTCTAAGCTGCTTGATTTAGATCTCAAATAAATCCAAAGGGAAATACTGAATACCTTCACAGGTGAACTTCCATATACGGCCATGACGCCACAGGCTGTGACTGGCATGCAGGCATATATCAGCATGCCAAAACTTCCTCAGCAACACGTAACTAGTATACACAAATACACTTACACATGCATTTATTGGGAGAAGGTGGTAGAGTGACTCGAACATGTGTCAACAGCTTCCCAGGGTGAGGATTTAAAAAAGCTATTTGGTGCAATAAAGACTGATGCTTAATACAGTGTCATCCACAGTCGGCTTTTTTTGCTTAGGTGCACTGCATGGCTCCATTAATGGGAAAACTGAAAGCCTTCAAGTGGGTGAGTACGAGCTGAAATTGCAGGGGTATATTCATGCCACCTTCTGCAGCATCTAATTTCAGTTGCGGTAATTCAGGCTGGTCTCTGTGGGTTCCCTATATAGGCAGTGGAAAGAGAGACGCTGCTCCAGAGGATGATTTAGCAGAGACAGATTTAATGCCCTGAATGGTCTTCCAGAAGCTTTAGCTCCTATGTTTCTAAAGAGACCTTGAGGACACTCTCCTCCTACCAAGCACCCAAATGCCTGATCTCTCTATCACACACTTATCCCTTGTTTGAAGTTTAGGAAAAGAAAAGAAAGCTGAAAACAACAGGCCACAGTCAGGAGACTCCAGTTGCTCCTTTAAGCACCTGCTAACAAAAAGGAAACCACCACCCTAAGAAAGTGAAGAACAGCAAAGGCTTTCAGGGCTGAAGGCAGAGGGCTAGGCATCACTCACACAACAAAGAGAACACTTGCAATTCTCCTTCCACCGGGGGTTCACCTGTCCTGCCAGGCTTGGAAAGAGATCTGAATAAAAAGTCCTGGAAGGAGCCAAGGTGCTTAGCATCCCACAGGTGATGCAAGCATCTTTTAGTCTTAGGAGTAAGAAACACAACACACTCTATCAACTAGAAACACTAAATGATTTGGAAAGGGCTCTTTAAACATGTGACCTTCATTTATTTCTCATTACTTTCCATACTGCTGAGAGCAGAGTTTCTTATTAGCCAGATCCAAAAAAGTATTGATTAGAGGAACTTCCAGTGGCTTTAGAGCAGGTCGTGCACTACCAGAAACAGGAAGGCAATAGGAAATCACTGTGTGCCTCCCCTTCCAAACCAGGTATAGCAGAATCATATTTCAAAAGAGCAGATTTATTGTTTTGCTTAAGACTATACAGGGTAATTTTTTTACTCCTCTTTTTTGAACTGTTCAGTTCCAGCAGATAAAGCAAGATGCAGAGCCTGCTTAGAACCCAAGCTACCAAACAGCACTTGGCTGGTGATTTTCTTTGCAAAAGGCATAGGAATGCTACATGTTTGAGTATTCAGCCTTCATTCCACAGTTGTCTCCTGCTCTTGAATGCAGAGAATACAATACTGGTACTCTATCGATGTCTAGGAGGTTACAGCAGTAAACAAATCTGACCTGAGCTGGTTTGGATTGCCAGTTTTGTGCATAGCTTACATTTTATCACACTAAAATGGCTGAATGCCAGAGCTAGGTGAATGATCGCTGTCCGCACAAAGCCCTAGTCAGCCCGACAGTGATTCAGAGCACTTTACCAAAAGGTATAAATAGCAGGTATTCATTATTAAGTGACCACCTCTGGGCGAATGGGACAGAAGCAATTTGTTGAACTCAGCCTCAGCTAGCACCAATGCTATGATGTATGTGTGCTCACTCTCCCACAAGGCCTTTACAAAGGAGGGGGAATGGGCAGAGTGCCTGAAAACAGAAAGGGAACAAGCCCTTGGCCCTACACAGAGACAACAGCCCTCCAGCTGCTTATTTAGCAGCAGTCAGAATGCATCCCATTCTGTGAATCTGCCAGCATACAGGAAAAAAACACGAGCATGAAACTCCTTGCTCAGCAGATGCAGGACACAGGCTTTTCATTTTCTAAGACAATATTATTTTTATATGCAGTCTCAGCTAAACTCAGGAGTCCTGATGTGTTCTTACTCCAAATTCTTACTTCTCTGCTTTATCCAGCTGAAGACTGAGCAAAAGATTTGGGCATAAAGATACTGACTGCAGAAGCAGAGAGACAATGATATTACTCTATTTTGTTAAACCCAAAGACTTCAGAGACACAAAACTGTGTTTACAGGCATTTTTTATTGCCAAGATAATATTATCAAGATAATCCATTTTAATACACCCCAAAGAAGTGAGATGAAAACCCTCAGATTCCTAACTAGGTTAGTGCTATACTAAATCTTTCATGAGCAAATACATAAGCAAGGTCAACCCTAACTCTGACAGAGGGACAGCATTGAGGAAGTAATTCAACGATAACACAAGTCAAAGAAGGAGATATCAAAGGACTGTGACACAGTCTTCTGGGTTTTAACTGCAGCTGACTCCTCAGGAGTATCCTCCAAAGGAATTTTACACAGGACCAGCCCATTATCAGTTAAAGACCACATACAAAAGCCTCAGAAAGCAATCTTAATGCACACAAACAATATTCACTGATGAAAAAAAGCAAGCATCCCTTTCTTTTCTTTTTGTCCTTTGCAAGAATAGCACAAATACATACAGGCAGTCACACACAGATTCAGTCCTTTCAATTTTTTTTTAATGCCAGTAAGTCCAAAGCCTACACGTTTTAGGTAGGTACCACTGCAACACATTGCATTCCACCAATACAGCAGCTTACCACCCATGATCCCTTTGGAAACCACTCTTTTCTAACAACCACTGCCTTGTAAAAACAGTGATTCTGGTTTTTCATAGCTGAGCAATACCAGTGCAACAGGAAATGCAAACAGCACCAGAGAAGGTCCTGTGGTGATGTTTGCTTCCTAGGAGGTGAAATGGTTTAATTCAATGTCAAAATGTTAGATCAGCCAAAAAGAGACATGGAAATAAAATCAGTACTCAAAAGCTCACACAAATGCTGTGTATTTCCCACAAACAAGAATTAGCTGCCACAACTGCAGAGATTATTTCCTGTTGTTCACGGGACTCACTTATTCACCACCATATTTTCTCTAATGAAGTTTTGACTCCCAAGAGAAATTTATAGACTACTGCAGAGCCTTACTTAGGGCCAGCATTAAACTGGGGCCCAACACAGCTCTGATCTGTTGCTGCCTGCAGCCTCCTATCAGTCCCAGTGCAGAAAAAGAAGCAGCCATCTTTCAGCTCAGGGGCATAACGGTCCAGCCGCTCCCTCAAAAAGCCAGGCCTGACACTTTTCACACATGAAGCTTTCCCACAGGCAAGAATCAGTCTTGAGAAGCTGCAGAGATAAGTTTATAATGCAGTGATGACTCTTGCACAATCAAGAGAAAAAACACACCACGGACACTTACTGCACCAGGCCCTGGGGCATGCTTGTAGCTGTTTGCTTCTACCAGGGTACACATTAACAAACAGAGTATTAACAAGGTAATAACTGTGAAGGGGGAAGGAACCTATCTCATCCATTCTTAAACTGAATTAAAGGCATCACAGTAGCTTGCATATAACAGAATCTGACTCAGAAGAAACTGGTCCAGCTCTATAAAACAAACCAGCCCTAAGGCAAACCAGAGCACACAGTGACGCCTTGTACGCTTTGTAGGGGGTTATCACCTCGAGTTTCTTAGGTAACACAGAACTGAAGCTCTGTCTGCCTGCATCTCTGTCAGATGGGAAAGGGGGACTCTCCAGAGAAGTGGCCTAGCTAGTAATGGCGTAGAAATCGTCAGCCAAAACCAGGGATGTGTAAGTAACACGGGCTTCTCTGAAGGTGCCGCCTGTAGGATAATTTAAGCATGTTTTGATGGTGTAGAACTAGAGAGTAAAAAAAACTCCACAGTGTAACCTGCTGTCAAACTGCATCTGAAGACATTTACATGGGGAAAAAAGATAAGAAGACTTACAGCTCAGCAGACACCAAGTGGATGCACCAAGCATCACTGACTGGGTGGTAGCGAGAGAAGAACAGGCCAACGTGCAACAGCCACCCCAGCAGGTTCCATCTCTGTCTTCCTCATCCCTGAAGCAACTCTGCAAAGGGACACCTGATAGCAATCAAATTCCATCAACACAATTCAGAAAAAATTATCCCAGAAGGTACAAAGACAGGTTGGGGGGGGAAGGAGGAGGAGCATTAATGTGCTAAAACGTTTGTTATTTTTGAATGGAAGCTAGTTCACATCCCACCACTTCTTTGAGTAAGAAGAATAAGCATGTGACTGGTGACAGATGTCTGCAGTGTTCCTGAAACTCTCTCCTGCTCCACATGATGCCATACACAGGAGTCACTGCTTCCCAAAAAAATCGAAGATATTGTCAACAGGTTGGGTATCAACAATGTGTTGCGGCTCAAAGATCTCATAAGTTGCAACATTTCCTAACTGAAACATGGTGCCAGGGAGACAGAGGTCTGATTTTGGGAGATAGCTGCATCACTAGCAAGGTCATGCATCTTGTCTCCTCCATAGATGAGAATTTATTGGAAACTCCACCCAGTATGGTGTAGACAGTGAGTTACTGAAGATATGCTCTCTGCTCAGGGGATTTCTTGTCTTGGAGAAATCCCAAGGTAATGCCAATCTTGTCTTTGCCTTTGCAGCAAAATATGGATAAATATGGATCAAATATGGATTGTGGCCAAATTTGAGAATAATTATATCTGCTCTGCTCATATAACATTCCACAACTGGGCAATTGGCCTAATGCCATTTTAGTGCAAAGTGATTGTAAGTCAGCACCAGTCCCTCATTTAAATTCACTTCACTGTTGACTTACATCTGACCAAGCAGACAGAAAAGACCACAATATAAACAATTTCATAAATGCAGGGAAATCCAGACAAAGATGCTTCTTTGAAACATCAGGCAATCAGTTTGTGTTGGGAAGATCTTGGTGGTTTTGGTGCTGTTTGGAGCCATGTTTCCAACCCACTGCATATGTGGAAGAATAGGGGTATGAGAGTTCAGCATCTAGATTTATCTCAGAACCCTCTCAGGCCAGATGAGGGTATAGATTCTGAACTGGCGCTCTGAAAATAGCTCTCTCAGCTATGGTGGGAATCAAGGCTCCCTGCAACAAGGACTAAACACTATAAACTGATAGGTTCAGGTTAGAGATGGGGTGGCTGCAGCTCACTGCTCCCTTGAAATGACACAGGCTGCCCTTTGGTTGGTGGGGACATGCAGGTGAGGCGAACTGTTCCCCAGCAAGAGCTCCTTCAGAGCACATCAGTGACACCCGTAAGCCTGCTAGGGCCGTTATTTGCTTACTAGAACCATGAAGGTGGCTCAGTGACAGCACCCTTTTCCCAGCAACAAAACCCAGATAGCAGTGATTTAGAAAGAGAGTTCCTACTTAGAGCCTACTGAATTTAAACAGATTGCTCAGGCACCTGGATTTACCTAATCTCATCTTTCCTAGCACTCCTCATGGCAGCAAGTTGGTTCAGCTGCTCGAAAGAGATCTCTGACTGACCCTAGATATTGTACCTGTTCTTGGTACAAATGTCAGGGGTTCAATCTTGCTTCTTTCTGCATGTGAGACAACTGCAGGGGACCACACAGAGACCAAGACACCCCTCCATCTGAGGATCTCATCCTGACTGCTGGTAAAGCCAAAGGCCATTGCATGCAGCACTCCAGGGCAGCTGAAACAGACAGTACTTCTGTCAGCATCCAGAATCATTGTGCTATTTGGAGCACGGTATTTTCTAAATTCTGCCTTGTTATCATTTACCTATGACAACAATCATATGAGGTAGTTTAAGACCATATATGGCAATCTCACATATTTCTCATGTAAGTGCTCTCTAGAAAGCAACCCTGGTTTACTGAGATCTACCCTTGTTATATGCCTACAATCCCAGATGCTTTGCATCTCAATGAACATAGAACAAGAAAGCAAACCCACTTCAGAAAACCATGACTGAGGATAAAATTAGCACATGTGGTACTAAAAACAGGCATCAGATAGAAGTCTGAAAGACAATGAGAAGGATTTTGACAAATATGTGCTAGAGGAACCAGTTGCCTTGCATAGCAGTTGCTTTTGAGATGGAAGCTGTCACTAAACCAGGAAAACCTCAGTCATTTCCATTTTAAAACCTGGAACTGCATACGGCTTTCACTTACACACAAGTAATTTTGCCATCCACAGTGAAAAGGGCATGATCCTTGAAATCTTAAATAATATTTATTTTTTGCATCACTGAAAGCCACACAACATTAGTTCATGAGTAAAACTTACCTAAAACACTTGAACCTGTCACCTGAATTTCACTGACTGCATTGACATATAGATAAAAAATGAACTTGTACAATTACAAGAGGATATTGTAGCTCATCTTATACATATACATTGTCGTAGTTTGAGGCCCCTCAAACAGTTCTGCGCACTCCCCCCTCTTTCTTCCCCAGTCCCGGGGAAATGGGAAGGAGAATCA
>JASSUY010017518.1:48265-62567 GCA_032466535.1 Forpus xanthops
GGCCAGCCTAAACACTCCAAGCCATAACTATAAACACTGGTGTTATCAGCACTGTTCCCAAGCCAAAAATTCAAAACACAGTGCTCACCAGCTACTACTTAAAGAAAAATGACTGCTGCTCCTGAACCCATGACAACATGATCATAAAATCATAGAATAGTTAGGGTTGGAAAGGACCTTAAGATCATCTAGTTCCAACCCCCTTGCCATGGACAGGGACACCTCACACTAAACCATGTCACCCAAGGATCTGTCCAACCCAGCCTTGAACACCGTCAGTGACGGAGCATTCACAACTTCCTTGGGCAACACATTCCAATGCCTCACCACCCTTACAGTAAAGAACTTCTTCGTTATATCCAATCTAAACTTCCCCTGGTTAAGTTTTAACCCGTTACCCCTTGTTCTATCACAGTCCCTAATAAAGAGTCCCTCCCCAGCATCCCTGTAGCCCACTTCAGATACTGGAAGGCTGCTATGAAGTCTCCACACAGTCTTCTCCAGGCTGAACAGCCCCAACTCTCTCATCCTATCTTCATACAGGAGGTGCTCCAGTCCCCTGATCATTCTCATGGCCCTCCTCTGGACTTGTTGCAACAGTTCCATGTCCTTTCTATGTTGAGGACACCAGAGCTGCACACAATACTCCAAGTGAGGTCCCATGAGAGCAGAGGGGCAGGATCACCTCCTTCGGCCTGTTGGTCATACTCCTTCTGATGCAGCCCGGGATATGATTGGCTTTCTGGGCTGTGAGCACACACTGCCAGCTCATGTTCATTTTCTCATTGACCAACACCCCCAAGTCTTTCTCCATAGGGCTATTCTGAAGCTCTCTCGAAAAAACAAAAAAAAAAAAAAAAAAAAGAAATTCCTTAGAAATGAAAAAGCCCTAACGTAGATGGTAATAGAGATTACAGACTGCTGTAATAGTACCTGTCACATACACAGAGTTGTTAGTTTGTAGCTCAGCATTTCCTACCAGCTGATTTACAAAGGTGTTTGGAGTCTCTTGATTCCTGTCATCACAGAAAGGAGCTGATGCACAAGGAAGTAGAGTAGCTATGGAAATCAATTCAACTTTGGCCAGTAAAAATGTTGGATCATTAAAACAGAATAATGGTCTTCCAACCACTGTTAGTACTTTTCATCATAAATGTAAAACATTCACAAGCCATACTTCTTACAGGTACAGGGCTGCCTTTAAATTAAAGATTTTGATTTACTTTCTTATTGGCATTCTGCATTCAGAGCCTGTATTGAAAAAAATAAACAAGTAGTCACACTGGAAAGCTTTGCTACTGAGAGAGCCAAAAATCTCACTGTCCTGCTGACAGTGAGGTACTCACAATACCATCTTCTAGGAGAATGAAATAGTGTCATTCCTATGAGAAAATAGTACGTTGCCTGTACATTATTTGGGCTGCCCATAGCTCGCTGACCTGCTACACTTGTCAGCTGTTTCTTCCTCTTAGCTTATCTAGCACACTTAAATTAGGGCTGAAGTCAATTGTTTTCAGTCTGCATCCATCTTCAAGTTTGTTACATCTCCATCACACCTGAGTAAGGTAGCACTGCCAACAACCTGCCAGTTTTTGCCAGCTACATCAGTTTTTCTCTTGCCTCTGCTGGCAAGCCTTGCTGTCATTCAAATGTACATACACTAAAATACACTTTGCACATGCACAAAATACGTTGAGGCCAGGTGTACACATAATATTGCTACACTGAAGTAATTAACTTCTGCCACTTTGAGGATATGGTCTAGACCACAGTGGCAAAATGGGGCTGTTCTGACATTCATGAGCTGGCTAATCCACTGGGTAGCCCTCATATGTCAAGAATGTGAGCCTACATGTTCATTAAATGCTCAAAATCACCTGTGTCATGGCTTCAGCAACAACCTGTAACAACCACAACAACCTGTAACAACCACAACAACCTGTAACAACCACAACAACCTGTAACAACCACAACAACCTGTAACCATGGTCAAGACTCAGGAAGGAGTTCCTCAGAAAACCCAAAACATCAAACCAACCAACCAGAACTAATCAAAACCCCTGCCCAACACTGTTGTCAGTAGCCCTATCCTTGCCCAAATAAGCCTGAGCCAAAAAATAAAAAAAATCTACATGCCCTTCAGATGTAGAAAATTTCTAAGACCCACCTAAAATAACTGCCATTTCATCTGTTTTCTGTAACTACATAGGGTGCTTTGTAGTTAACACATTTAGTATTGTTTAAGGATAATTCTGGTATTTTTAATGGCTTGTAATCAAAAGAGAATGGGCTGCTATGTAGCAATGCCTTTTTTCATACTACGGCTCTAGTAAATATAACTAGGGACATTTGTAAAAAGTAATAAACTTGCACTCCAAACAGAAGATTTGTATGTTTCATCTAAAACACACATTACAATGTTTTATGCCACTGCAACTAGAACAGATGGAGATAGTCCCTTCCTTGAAGAGCTGGGAAAAGTTAAGACACCTTTGTTGGATCCCCAAAACAAGAGAAACCAGAGCCAGGTTATTCTGCATGCCCAGAGGTTAATGTTAAAGGAATTAGCAGTGCTGCAGGAAACATGGGCATTTGAGATGTTTAGAAGAGTATCTCAGTGCCTCCAAAAAGATCTGAGAGGTACTACAGCCCTGGGAGACTACTGCATAAGGGTTGTCATAATGGTTAACACCTAGTATAGGGAGGCCATGCTCAGCAAATTCCTTTCACTATCAGCAGAGACACATGAAGACCACATGGAGCATGAATTAATTCAGACACCACCAGAACCACAGGGAACATGGACCCTCAGGGTATCTGCTGCACAGCCAGCTTACAGACTCAGATGGGGCCTTCACAAGGGGGTCCCTAATATGTTTGAAGGATGGCCTGGAGCCAAAACGCAGTCCTGGCTCCCTCAACTCTAACACAGACAAGAGCTTTGCAGTTCCCTGTAGAAGAGATGGGCAGTCTGACTTCAACAACAGTTCATTCTCTGCTCAGCTGCAGCTTTAACTTAGCTAACAGTAACCACAGATTTTTTCTTTACTAACTGCTGCCCATTTAGAAGGCAGCAGAAAGCACGTATTATTCATTCAGCTACTCTCATAATGCCCACCTTATGAAACCACAGCCGCAAACAATTTTCATGTAAAGCCTGATTGGCGAATTCAGTCAGTAAAGCTCCTTCTGCTTGATAATGCAGTAGGAGGAGGTATTTCAGCTATAATGGGCTAAGACAAATGCAGATTTACTGAATTAAAAACACTGCAGAGAAATGTGCCAATTCAGTTTCATGTCAGGATGAGAAAAAGTAAAAACATACTGTGAAGATAAATTGTAATGGTTTGATTTCCTGTTTCCAATTTGCTTGGGGTTTTCATATATTCCACAGAAATATCTGAATGAGTTGGCATTGTCCTGCCAATAGCAGAAATTAATGCCTTTGGCATTAGTGAAATGATACAGTAGGTCTAAAGATCATGTTAAATTCAGTCCATGGATAATTTCCAATCTTCAAATGTCTGATCCAGTTGTGAATTTAAAATAAAGCATGCTAATTTTTCAGGAAAGTAACTATCTAGTTTTTGAACAGCTGCATTGCCAGACACAGCAGAGAGGAAAGCAAATTACCTCAAGTTTGAAGATTTATCTGCTCTTTGATTAGAACAAGTTTCCACTGAGCTGGGAAGCCAGGAAAAGCTTCCATTGCCAGGAGCCATGTTGTACTGTACATCTTTTTGAAGCTAAAAGAGGAAAAAAGAAAAAGTGCATTATCCACTGCTAGCAGCCCAACATCTTTCAGCAGATACTCTGCATTACACTACAAAATATATGGTACAGCTTATAGCACCACTAAAAGTTACATTCATGAACCACACTGTAAACTCTAAAATGAGACATAAAAAGGTAGCTTGTTCCCCTGTACTCAATTTTCTTAAGAATTATGAATAAATTCTATGAAGAACATAGATGTAGACCATAAGAAGTTCTCCCTGCCATCCTCATTGCCCAATTCAGGAAGAGTGTCCCAACCTCCAGACCACGGTTTTTGGGAGAATCTTTCTGAATCATCCTAACACACCACGATTCCTTTCTCAATTTTTGACTTCGAGGAAGGGTGCGCCCTCTCCTGACAGTTTAGGACTCAGCAGCAGCGACTAATAAAGCTGCTTGACTGGAGCCAACAAGTTAGGGCTGGACCTCGAGTTACCAAGACCAGTCCTGCTTGACTTAAAACGTTTATTGCACTATGCAGAGAGGCTTCACAACGAGATGGATATCTCAAAGTTACAACGCTTTTTCACCATACTGTAATAAAAGAAATTACTTGAAAAGTATGCATGTATGGAAAGAAAACAGCCACTATCATATGTTTGAAAAAGGATAGACCACCACACAATAATAATAATCTTCAAATAACACATACAGACATTACAAACCATGCAATGACATAAAGAAAGCTTTTATATGTTAAAAATATAACTTTGAAATTAGTGCTGTATCTGTGGATTCAATTTCACAGAACTACTGGCTAATGCTATTATGAAGAGTCAGTCTGCCTTTGTAAGCAAATGTAATCTCTTCTGACCAGTAAAGCTTACAGACTAAAGAAATCCCCCACATCTTGTCAATCATTCACACTGTACCCAAGTAAAGATCACCTTCATTTAATTTATGTGGAACATTCACCTTTCATCTGATCCTGCATTCAAGTTACACAAATTTTAGAGATTCACAGATGCATACTGATCAAAGCTTCTGGTCCAGAAACAACTGGATATCACCAAGAAAGAAAAGGAAACTACCCTCTGGTCAAACTGGCAGGGACCATTTGGAGGGATTTTCTGCCTTTCTTTGTAGCTCAGGATATGAGTCAGTTCCTTAAATCATCTGGGAATTTTATTTAACAGATTTCCTTCTATTCTAGGGCATAATTACTGACACTTAATTTTTCTGGCTCTCTTCTTGTGGTATATGGTTGTGCTTGAGCCTTTGGTCTTTTCCATAGAAGGCCTTTATTCTTCTCTTTAGGGTGCTCAGGCTCAGATTGCTGTCTGGGGAGGCTATAGACAGTGTGCTTATTTCATATGCTTATTCAAATCATGGATACATCAGCTGTGTAAGAGAAGATAATGATTAAATTACTTCCTCTAATTATAATATTTACAAAGTTGCCTGAGAGTGGTTAACACTTATGGTCAATGAGCACCAAGTAAACACAGCTGGAATAGGAAATGATTCTCTGTGGACCAACACTACACACCGGTGTGTACTCTGAGCCCCTGAAACTTCATGGCTACTGCCACATACAGGAAGAAGCAATCTAGTTTATCTGTTGCTTTACAACAAAGTATTTCACCACTTTCACAGATTCATCCCTGCATCCTTGCAGTGTAAAACACGTTATTGTACGCTGGGTGAAGGTCAAACAACTCTGACTGCAAAATTGCTCTATCCTCACGGCATCGCCGCCTGCTCCGTCAGGACTACACGAGCTTTATTTACACTGTGTGGCGGACACCAAGCTGAAATACAGAAAACAGCCACCAGGCGGCGAAAAGTAACTAACACAGCCGCATTAATAGCCACCTATCACATTCAGCTAATTTAACTGGATTCCTAACATAACAGAAGCATTGTATTAACAATGTAATTTCCCCATGCTTTACAATGGCTTTGCTTATTAAATTAGCAGATGAATTATAATTATTCTTAAATGCATCTGAGGCATTTTTATTTCACAAACCTACTTCAACCATTAAAAGTTCCACAAATAGCCTTGTTTTAAGCCTTCCTCAGCCAAAGTACTGTGTGTTTAAATAAATGTTTAAACCTCTAAAGGAGCAAAGCTGTAATATTACACTTTGATCACTATTTTATTATTGTAATTTGCCAGCATGTTGTAACTACCATACAGTGTTCAGTTCAGTGCTGTCAAAGGATGAATGGCAGGCTTTGCACATTATTTTAAAGACATTATGCATTTTTAAAGCCTAATGTGCCTGTAGTTCTGAGAATATTCACCAGTAAACAAGTATCAGAAAACAACAAAGTATTTTAAAGCCAAGAGCATGTATATGTTATTATATCTAATTACTTTATTTAGCTGTTTTGCTGTAAATGTTTTTCTACCTATGAGCTCAAACTGTTCTCTACTTCTGCCCCTTGGGAAGAGGATAAATAAGATGTATTTTTAAAAAATACTTTAAAATAGCGTATTTCTCTGTATGCCTTTTTGACACCCTTTCTCCTTTTTTAATGGAATTTGCACAAGCAACAAAACCGTAAGAAGCCAGTTCAAGTAAAGCATGACTTGGCTGGTGTTGCACCAACAGCTTGCCTAAGTACACACCTTCCCTACGAAGCACAGGCACACATGAACGTCTTTTCCAGAAACAAATGTGTACCAAGCTACTCTTTAAACTTTGGCAGACCCTGATGCCTACAAGCAGGGTTTGGGGCACGATACAGACATCCCGCAGGGGCTCCACCGGGACTAAGGGATTTGCACTCTTCAAGTTGAAGGAACTTACCCTGTGGTCAGGAGGCATAAAAGGTGGAATGGCAGGCTATTCCAGAAAGGGGTTTGGAGACAAGAGCTGTGGGATCATACATATGGAATCAGACTACTCTACCTTCCAACTTCAAAGGGGTGAAACTCTGCAATAAACCATTTCCTATGCAGAAACATCAGGCTAACCCTCAGGACTTAGAAATTAAACCTTTCCACAGGGAGCACGTAACCACGATAGTATTCACAGCAGAGAAGCTCCGCTGGGGCCATTGCCCCGGTGCTACAGGTACCACATTCGACCTGCGAAGCACAGCCCCTCCGCCTACTTTCCTCCCCCCACTTCCCTGCACCTCCTGCGAGAAGAGATTCGTCCCAAGCTCCCTATTTCGATCCCATATGGGTATTTTTTTTTGTGTCACCGCCTGCTTTCAGCACCTCTCTGCGGGTAAACACCCGCACGGCTCTGAATTCCCTCCTGGGATCCCCGGCACAGAGCGCACGGCTTCACCTATCTCAGCCCACACATTATATAGCCCCCACTACAAAAAACTTCAAAACACCTTATTGTGCCTACGCCAGGACACGGAAAACTCCACAAACTGGCGCTACTCTCTTCCTCCCGAGCTCAAAATGGCGACCGCAGCGTCCCTCACAGCCTCACCCAAGATGTCGGCCCTACCGCGATGGAAGCGCCAGCACTTAAGATGGCGGCGGCACAGCTCCCCCCAGTATAACCCTCCCGGAGCGGGGTAGGCACAGTCGCTCGGTAGTTTATTTATTTACTGAAGCGCCCGCCCCGTCGGTCGCTAAGGGAAGTGACGCTCCTCCGGAGGCGGCAGCGCGGTGCGAGCTCTGCCGGGAGGCCAAGTGGGTGGTGGCCGCCGGGAGGGGGCCGGGCTGCAGCGACGCGGTTCCTGTCGCCGTGACATGGGTTCCCCCTCGATGGCGGTTGCCGCGGGAGGCCTCAGATAACCGGCAGGGTCCCCTTTCCCCTTCCCCTTCCCCTCTTCGCCCGCCGCCATGCACGCCCGGGCACCGCCGCCCCTTAAGCAACCCACAGGTAAGACAGGCTGCTGCCGTGGGTGGGGGGCGGCTGGTCTCCTCGAGGCCTGGCCGGGGGCGGGCACCCCCTGCCCTGCGGTGGCGGTCGGTCACCCCTTGGGGCTTCATCCCGGGGCCTGCAGCGGCCGGGGCCTGTTGGAGCACCGCGGTTTCCCACTTTCCTTCTCAGTCCTCGGGGGAGGCGGCGGGGCCGGGCCGCCCTGCCCGGCGGGAGGGCTGGGCCAGGGGGGTGAAGCCCTGCCGGGATTCCCGTCGCTGAGGCGAATCTCCGTCGGTGCGTCCCGCCGTGGCTGGAGCGAGGGGCCCGGCCGCTTTGTCCTCCGGCGGCTGGCCGGGGGTCGAGGGAGCAGGTTACCGTAGCGGCTCCGGGCGGGGTGGCAGCCGGAGCTCCGCGGTTCTGTGGGGTTCAGTGGGGTCGCAGCTGGAGGAGAGGGCTCCAGGATGTGGTGCAAGAAGTTGAGCTGTCCTGTGTGTTTGCTTTTCCTAATGAGCGTATTTTTCTAAGGGGTGTGAAGCATGTCAGTTGCTAAATGCATCCGAAGATGGCACAGAGAACCGGACTTATGATTTTATGTTTTTAGAAGTAGTGCAGTTCTGAAGTGGGGTGAAGTTGCTGAAATGCTTTTGAGGTCCTGACACTTCAGTTTGGTATTGTAAGTGGCTACCTGATGAACCAAAATGTTCATTTGCTTTAAAGACAATTCCTTAAACCAAGGGTTAAACCTTGGGATTCCCTCACAGTGTATGTAAGTTGGCGTCTTGGTGGTGTCAGCCCCTTCCTTCCAGCTTCAGTGCAGAAACTGAAATCAGAAATCTGCTCCTTTTAAAGCAAACATCTGTTCAGAAATGGAATGAATAGAAGCAGCATCGTTGACAAGAACTGTAGTGCATTTGCCATATAAGTTTTGTTTTCATGCATGCTTTGCATGAAGTGTGATGTACTTCATTAGAGCTATGTTTTTCCAAGCTGTTGAGTCCATGATAAAGTGAGTTTGATGGATGCTGCTTTTTAACTGGCCTGGTCCTTGGAGATTGAACAAAATTAAAAGTATTTCCTCTCTGTTTTATTCTCTGGACAAATGAACAAGACTTGGAAAACCAATTAGCCTACTTTAAGAATAAAAATGTTAGGTTGTATTGTTGGCGCACAGTATGCATGTTCACACAGCTAACACAGAGGTAGCAGCACCTCGTGAGGAAGTTGGAGCTGTACCTGGAGGAATATAATGTTAATTGGGAGAGCCAGGAGAGGAGACGAAGTACATGTGCCTACTGATGGGTTGTGGGGTTTTTCCAAGCATATTAGTGAAAATAAATAGTGTAAGTTTGAGGATATGGTAATTTAAACATAAAAATACAGATTAGCACTATAATAAAGCAACTTTAGTAAAGGCAGTGTGACTATGGTGTTCCCATTCCACATAGTGTTTGTGTAAAGTACATGTTGTGTGACCTTCTGAGGTCATGTGAAAGTATGACCTCTTCTTTTTACTTCCTTAATTTGTTTATAAGCAAGCAGTTGAAGGATCTCGGCCTCAACAGGGCCATTCATGCTGTCTGATTCTTATTTTTTAATTTAATTCTTATTTTGCTTTTATTTTTTTTTGTTTCCTTACCTCATGGTTTCGCTTCACAAAGGATTTAATAGTCTGTAAAATTCAGAGTTATACCCATTGAATCGCATATGTGCTGCATATTTCTGTTGAGATAGCGTGTGAACTTATATTTATACTTGACTATTTCTTTAGTAGCTTACTAAGTTAATATAAGCATTTTAATACCCTGATTACATAAAATGATATCCTGAAACTTTCAGTACTTTGAGAAGACTTGTCTTTCACAGTGGAAATAATAGAGCAGCCTAGATGGACTTCACTCAACTCTTTGCTCTTTCCTCTTGAAATATTCATAGAGCTTTCCTTGCAGGTATCTAGTGGTATTAGTTGGAAACCTGGTGGTAAAGCAGCTGATGCTGAATCTGGTCGTTCTCACTATGCTCAGCAGCATAATATTCTTTCAGATACTCATTATCTTTTTTGACAAAATGCTCAATCCTTTCTGTGCTATTGTACTGTGACAATTTCAGCTGTGTCTTTGTGAGCATTTAAGTGTGATGACATGCTAACCCTTTCATGGGGATTCAAAATATTCATAACTTCTCTGGATAGTCCCCTTAAGAGGAGTGCCTTAGATCCCAGTCATTGCTAGTTTTCACAAGTTTTGTCTGTTAATTTTATTTTTCCTCTGTGCAGAAACCGCAGTGTAAGCAGCTCCTGTGCACACAAAAAAAGGCCTTGAAATGTGCCTTATTTGAAAACTGCCAGTCTTGTTTCCAGTATACTCTCTTCCATGTTAATGCCTATAGCAGCTAAAGTTCTGGATTGATACTGTGAGGAATGTTTTTGCATTGGTACCAGTTGCAAGGTGATGTAATGAGTCTGCTTCTGTATAGCAAAGTTTGGGGTTTTCAAGCCCACGAGTGTTGTTTTGCAAGAACCACAAGAAAGGCAAAACTTGTCTTTGCTTTAATACATTTGAAAGTAGGTGCTAGGGGGAAGGAAATGTGAAACTTGAAGTTCATATTTCTGTTGAAAAGTGGTAGAGAATAAATGTTGTTATTTGGAGTATCATGTGTCCTTCTTGTGTTTGAGATAATGTCTGTAGGTGGGATAAACGATGAATAATGTAAGCCTGTTCTTGCTCGGTGTTTAGCTTGCTTCAGTCAGGTTGCTTGGGGGTTTTTGCTTTTTCACATCAATTGTTCTCTGCATGTTGAAGAAAATTTCTGTTCACTTAAACACAAGTGGAGTTTGCAGTAATGGAAGGAGGACCTGTGGTTGTTCTCCGTATGCAACTGTTTCCTCTGCCAAGCTGTGGGAGACCCTTTTGTGTAAGAGTGCACCTCTGAGTAGTTGTAATCTGCTCTTTACTGTAGTCTGTGTGAAGTTTGAAGGGTTTATGTGTGATAAAGAACATATTGCTCTCTAAATAAATCTCTGAGAACAGTTGACCTTAAGTAATCTAGTTCTAATACTTTCTAATCCAGCATCTTTTTGTCTTAATTTAGAACAGGCTCCCAGATAACATGGTTGAGGGTAACATTCAGAAATCTGTTTTCTCACTGAGTTGAACACTCTTTTGAAAGGAATTTAAGAAATAAGAACAAAAACATCCCTGTTATGTGTTATTTTTGACATCTGTCTTTACACGTTGCATGGATTTATGCTGTATATTGCACACAAATATTGTGTTCCCACAGAGACGAGTTTTAAACTTGTTTGACTTTCCCAGCCAGTTGTGCTTGCCTAGGTGAATTAAAAACATTCTTACAGCATTTTTCCCACTGTTTATTGCTTTAGGTAGAGACAATGTCTTTATCTGCAGCTGTTAAAGCAAGTTGGCAGATTTGGAGTTGAAAGACTAAATTTTAAATTTTATTTTTGTTTTACTTACATTAACTATATAAATAACCTGATCTTTTGGGTTTGGGCAAGTGATACTATCCTTGGTTAAAAAAAAATTGTTTTGTGAACTGGCACACCTTAGATTCATATTTTTCAAATGTTCCTCTGATTCCACAGCTAAACCAAAATGCAGTAGGGAGAAGGCTAGATGCAAGGCTATATTGGATGGGGCTTTAAGCAACCTGGTGTAGTGGAAGGTGTCCCAGCCCATGGTAGGCAGGTTGGAACCAGGTGATCTTTAAGGTCTCTTCTAACCCAAACCATTCTATGATAAATGAAATGGCACACGAACTGAAAGTTTGATTCCCTTCTCATATATCTAATAAGGAAGATTCCTATATCCCTGATCTCTTTGAGTTTCATGTTTGTGCCACCTAACTTGGTCTTCCTGTATTGTCAGCAATAAGAGGAAGAAGAGCACTGTCAAAGGTTTGACTCTTGCATAGGGTGGATCCTTTCAGGATGTCTGGTGTTTACTGCCAACCCGGCGAGTTCAGGAGGACAGGAAGAATGAGCTGCCTGAGATAAGTACCTGAATCCTGAAGGCAGTCTCCTAAATTTGGTTTCTTTAATGTTCATTTTACATACAACACCTTTTAATAGAAGGTGTCTAGCACATTTGGTGTTTGTTGAAACCACAGTAATGTACAGTGGTATTGATTAATTCCAAGTGTTGGGTAATGAGAAATAAAGCTTAGATACATTTCCTGTACTGGAATTGGAGAACATTGTTTTCCTCAACTTGTATGTCCAAGCAAGAATAAAAAGTGAAACTCGTGCTTTGGGTAATGGACCTTCTGGCTGTAACAGCATTACCTTTAAAATTGAAAACATTGATTTCTTGGAAGCTTTATGAAGGAAACATTTTCTTGCTGTATTTTGTTTGCTGGTAACTTATTCCAAAAATAAAAGCAAGCTTATTAAACCAATTTAAGAACATATTGACTTCAGCCTGGTCAGTGTCTCTCTGCCTAGAGTGTTTGGGGGTTGTAGAAATGCTATTTTAACAGACAGGCTCTCCTCATTTACAGTGGCCCTTCTAGAAATAAGTTCTGAGATGCAGAAAGATTGTAAATCCATTTTCCATTGTTCATAAGCCAATGAAAAGAAGTTATAGTAGAAGAGGACAGCTTTTCCTGCTGAAAGCCAACATTTTGCTGTACTGAGAATTCTAAATCTGGTCCTCACTGTGGTATTTTTGGTATCTGCTTGAGGAATTCCCTTGCAGTAGAAGAGTTAAATATTCTTGGAAAAATCAGATGCTAGCAGCTAATGACTTAAATCAGTCTCCTTGCCACTGCAAGACTTTTACTTTAGGGCATTTCAGTAGCATTATAGCTTCTGTCACGGAGATCTTGATCCTGCCATTTCTGATTATCTTGTTTTCTTTATGCTCTAAGTGATGGGTTGCTTAACTCAGCTTTGCTTACAGAGTAATCCACAGCTGAGAGGTTATCCATTGTTTTACTAACCTCCATCTTAAGTTAAAGGGAATGTTCTGCTCCACAAGGAGTTGCTTCTTTTGAATTAACATGCCTTGTGTATTTTTTGAGACATACTCTTTGTGGCCTCCCAGGTTTTTAGGTCTTATGTAAGAGCCAGGTGTGCCATTTCAAGTCTGCCTTGGAAGATACATAGAGAAGGAACTATTTATACCTGCTTTTGTGTAATCACGTTATTCTCTTTGGTACCATGTCTTTGTTAGAATGCTAGTATTATTCTACAAAAGGTAATGAACAAAGATTTGATGCATGCATGAGGAAAACAGTTATTGTTCACTATTTACTGAAATTAAATAAGATGCACTGGTTTGATAGTAAACGCTTTAGAAACCGGTCAGTGACTTGAGATAGAATGGTATGCATTTTGTCATTGCAAATCCTTGCCCTGTCAGAAGTTAAGTCAGCTACTACTTTTATCTTTTCCAGCATTAGTTATTTCTGCTTTCTCTGTTCTTCTAAGTGTTTTAAATTAACCTGAGTTACATTCTTAAATGATTTATCGAAGAGCTGCAATGACATAACTGAATTTTACCAATTAGCAGGTTCTTGGGTTTTTTTTTCTTTAAAGTAAAATGTCAGTAAAGTGTATTTGTGAATTACATTTATAGTATGACTCCAGCTGTTCATCATAATTTGTGAAATTCTTTCATAATGAATATTGAAATGCCCAGGGAAGTTGTGAATGTTCCATCGCTGGCAGTGTTCAAGGCCAGGTTGGACAGAGCCTTGGGTGGCATGGTTTAGTGGAAGGTGTCCCTGCCCATTGCAGGGAGGCTGGAACTAGATGATCTTTAGGTCCTTTCCAACCCTAACTATTCTATGAGTCTATGAAATATAAAGAAATGCATGGAAGCAAGAAGTTAACCAGTGTTTTCAACTTTAAAAAATAAGTAGACTGAAGAAAATAGCGTCTGAATCAGGCATAATTCTTTAATAGTTTTCTCCTGAAAAATATTGGGCAATTGCATGTCATAAGGAATTGATATAAATCCATCATCAGTCTAATATTAAACTATTGTGATCTGAAAAATTAGCTGACGCTTGTCAACATAAATCTGTGATTGTAGCGAAAATAATTCAGTTTAAACACAAACACTTAAACTCTGTCAGATCCTATATTTCAAGGGGTAAGGTCTGCTGCCATAAACCTGGGCTGTTGTGTATTATGAATCATAGAAGTAGCTGCTTTATTATGTGTAAGTAAAAACTGTTGAAAATTCCTTCCAAAGAAGAATCCTTATTATATGCTGTGTTCTAAAAAATTGGTGAGTTCTATTTGCTTAAAATTGGCATGTTTCAAAAGTGTTTAAATATAATAAATGTGAAAGTTGCATTTTAAATTCATAGCTGACTTCTAAATTTGGGAGTCAATTCCCTCAAAAATCTGGGGAACATAAATAATCTGCATATTGGTTATAGATTTGTGCAAATTCTACTTTGAGGTAAATCACAATTTGAGTTAATTACTTGAAATACCAGGCTTACAAACTTACATAGCGTAGTGCTTGGAGCGAGAGTATGTCTGAGTAGGGCATTTGAGACACCAGACGAAGCACAGATTAAGTAAAAGAATTAATAGACCAAATTGTGCTGTCAGACTTGTGGGTTTTCATAATCATAATGTTCCAGTACATGATAATGAATTAGGTTCAATAGTTTATGGTTGGCAGGTAGAACAAACATTTTTGGAAGTCAAGAAGGGGGGTCGTAATGAAATTCTTTCTGAAGAAACTATATTAAGGCAAAAAATTCCCATG
>JASSUY010017519.1:0-38421 GCA_032466535.1 Forpus xanthops
TCCATCAGTTCCGTAGCCCCATCATAGAAGGCCACCAAATTGGTCTGGCAGGATTTCCCCTTAGTGAAGCCATGCTGGCTGTCATCAACCACCTTGTTGTTTTTCCTGTGCCTCAGCATGACTTCCAGGACAATCTCTCCAAGATTTTGCCAGGCACAGAGGTGAGGCTGACTGGTCTGTAGTTCCCGGGCTCATCTGTTTTCCCCTTCTTGAAAATGGGGGTTATATTTCTTTTTCTCCAGTCATCGGGACCGTCACCTGCCTGCCATGATTTTTCAAATATGATGGACAGTGGCTTAGCAGTTTCATTTGCCAGCTCCTTCAGGACTCACGAATGGATTTCATCAGGTCCCATGGACTTCTGTACGTTCCGGTTCCTAAGATGGTCTTGAACCAGATCATCTCCTACAGTGGGTATAGGATCTTCATTCCCACAGTCCCTGTGTCTGTCTTCCAAGACTTGGGTGGTGTGGTTAGAGCATGCAAGACTACTTAGGAGATACAGTGTGCACACATCTCGCCCTCTTCTAGAAAAGCGGTGTTTCTTCCCCCTTTCTTATCCAGTTGTCTGGCTCCACATGGTGGGAGATCAGTGACTGAAAGGGAGCAGACCTGATCTTGCATTTCTTTACTTGCTGCTGTTTTGATTTTGGCTTCCTGTCAGGAAGAGCGCAGAAATAGTGAAGTTTCCAGAAGGAAACTGTTATTTACAAAGCATCCAACATCCATATGGAGGCATGTGGCCTTGTTTTGACAAGACCACACAGCCTCTGCTTGTGCAGGACCCAGAGGTGAAAGATGAGTCTTCAAGATTCTCCTTCTCTGTGGTTGCAGCTTCTCCTCAGAGGCCTTTCTCAGGAACATATATTAATTGTAACTTAGCTGTGTCTTCTCTTAAGCCAGACACTGACCTGTTATGTATCCTTTTTATCCCACTTGTTCTTTCTGTCAGACAGGTAGTTCTCCAAAACTCTTTGTTTCTATTCATAATACCACCTGTTGCTTATCAACTAACAACTCTTCTCAGCACCTCACTATTCTGATTTTGAGAAAAGTTGCTGTGATAGAGCCTTAGCAGATTTGCCTCCTGGCTTATCTGCATTATCTGAACTCTGTCTAACTTGCTTTTCAAGCAGGTATGACTCATCACTTAAATATTTTCTGAGCAGTATTTCATACCAGTGCTGTGAGTCGGGAGTGGAGAATGTGCCATGGTCCTATGTCATGGTTTAAGCCATTAATTACCCTGCCCTCCCACTCACTCCTCCCACCTTCTTCACCTCCACTTTGAGGGGGGGTTGGAAATGGAAAGAAGAACAGTAAGAATGTAACTCCCACAGGTTGAGATAAGAACAGTGCAGTAACTAAGGTGTAACACAAATCATTGCTGCTACCATCAATAACACCAATGACCAGAGAATATACAAGGGAAGAAAACACAACTGCTCACCACTCAACGACCGAGCTGTGAACTCAACTCTTCCAGGTTCCTGCCCCCAGTTTTACATCCTGGGCATGACATACTGTGGTATGGAATACCTCTTTGGTCAGTTTGGGTCAGGTGTCCTGTTTCTGCTTCCTCCTGGCTTCCCCCCTCCCTGGCAGAGCATGAGACTTGGAAAGTCCTTGATCAAACCAAAACATTCTAAACTATAACTATAAACACTGGTGTTATCAGCGCTGTTCCCAGGCCTAAAGTTGAAAACACAGCACTGCACCAGCTACTATAAAGGAGAAAAAAAATGACTGCTGCTGCTGAACCCAGGGCATCCTATGTTTAAGATGATGCTTCAGCTGTAATGGTGAGAACACCACCACTCTGTTTTCTGACTGTAGTCCTCCTTCCTTCAAAAGTTATTAAAAGCTGTTTCATTAATTCAGACTGCATATGTGTGTGGGTTTGTGCTGATGAAAACAAGG
Source organism: Forpus xanthops (assembly GCA_032466535.1). NCBI lineage: Eukaryota > Metazoa > Chordata > Aves > Psittaciformes > Psittacidae > Forpus > Forpus xanthops. The sequence goes on from JASSUY010017519.1 coordinate 1,921, forward strand.
TTTTGCTGTCTTTCACTTATACTTTTGCCTTCAAGCCCAAGTTCAGCGTAAAATGAATCATGTAGTTGTGATATACTGTGTTCTCCACTCACTTTGCAAATACTATCAGGTTTCTCTTGAGAATGAAAGTGTCTGTAACTCTGGCCACTATTTCTCTCTTCTGTAGAGTTTAAAGACAGTTGTATTTCCAACATTCTCAACTGCTGAAATATTTTTCTTAAATGATTTGTTACATTTTAATTAAAAGATCATATTTGAAGATTGAAGTCTATTTTTATGTGTAATGGATCTGCTTCTGGAGTGCCTTTGTTCATTAAAATTAGAAAATTAAAAAAGAAAAAAAATAGACAAGGGAAATGAGGCATATTATACTATTACTTTCATGTTTGGTTTTGAAAGTAAAACTATGCCAAAATGATAATTAGGTTTTGTCCTCAAACTGGCCTTGCTAGAGTACATGCATGGATGGAAGCAGTGTTGGTACTTCTTCCTTCTGGAATTAGAGAATTCTGGCTGAGTAGGCTTAGAATACCTCCAACTGATAAAATAAAATTGTCATACCTAAACCCAGAATGCCTGTAAGCTGGTAATTCACATGAGGCATAGAAGCATCAGCCAACTGTATACTGAGCTGTACCAAAAGGAGCACGACCAGCAGGTCAAAGGAGGTGATCCTGCCCCTCTACTGTGCTCTCATGAGACCTCACATAAAAAGGACATGGAACTGTTGGAACAACTCCAGAGGAGGGCCACGAGTATGATGAGGGGACTAGAGTACCTCTTGTATGAAGACAGGCTGAGAAAGTTGGGGCTGTTCAGCATAGAGAAGAGAAGGCTGCATGGAGACCTCATAGCAGCCTTCCAGTATCTGGAGTGGGCTTATAAGGATGCTGGGGAAGGATTCTTCATGAGGGACTGTACTGATAGAACAAGGGGTAACAGCTTCAAACTTAAACAAGGGAAGTTTAGATTGGATATGGGGAAGAAATTCTTTCCTGTGAGGGTGGTGAGGCACTGGAATGGGTTGCCCAGGGAAGCTGTGAATGCTCCATCATTGGCAATGTTCAAGGGCCGGTTGTACAGAGCCTTGGGTGACATGGTGTAGTGTGAGGTGTCCCTGCCCATGTCAGGGGAGTTGGAACTAGATGATCTTAAGGTCCTTTCCAACCGTAGCTACTCTAATTCTATGATTTTGAAGACATGATGCCAAAATGGCATCTTTGCTGAACTGAGTTTCGTTTTAATGCTTTTACACCTGGTGTTTGTTATGGGTTTGTTTGTTTGTTTTTTAGTTGTTTTGTCTTTTGCGTTTGTGTGTGTTTGGGGAGTGGGTTGGCACTATGATGCACTAAATAAAAAATATTCCTGTCGTGAAATAAAAGGATATGCTTCTGTTGTGGAAAAGCACTTTTCATCCTCAGATGGATTGCTATTCTTCACGTGAGCTTGTTTTCAGGACTAATAAGCATTTTTTCACCACTTAGACACACAGTTCTTGCTGACTGCTTTGGAGCCCTGTGGCTCCAAAGAGGTCATCTTCCATTGCTGTATCCATCCCTGCATCAGTTACGTTTTCTGCACTGTGATTTAATTACTGATGCCCAGATATGCGGAATGGGTGATTCTCCTTAGTGTCTCAGCTAAGCTTGGTAAATAAAGAATGATTCTAACCAGGTAGACAGATTTTTTCTGTTAATACACTGAGCTAATAGACCCAGATATTAGTGTCTTTGCTGAAAAACAATTTTTCAACTGATACTTAATGTTTGCTTTTATGCTTTCTTTCTGTTTTTAAAAGGAGAACATCCAAGTGGTATAGGGTAGGTGTGCATGCTGCTATGTGTACATACTAAAGTACAGAGAAACAAAAATGTAGGTTTTTTCATAGTACTTATTAGGACTTTAGTGGAGTTATTTTTGCTAAGGTAAAGTAAGTAATCTCAATTGAAATAAATAGATTTAATTTAGGTAGTATTAAAAGCCTGACCCTGAGAGACTGCTGAGGACTTTAGATGAGGTATGAGGTCTATCCATGCTTCTGTGTGATCCTTTCATAATGAATAAGCCAGTATAAAGTATATATAATCCAAATACAATTACAGAGTGTATATTCAAAATTACTAATTAACATTAAACTTGAGCTTTTTGTCTATAATAAACAAAGTGTATGAATTGTTTTACCTCAACTTCTGTAATTATAAAATAAAGCATCTCTGAAGTTTCTGTGAATCTCTCCTTTTTGGGGGGAAGATTTTTTTTTTGAGTTCTTAAACCTCAAGTGTTAAAACTGAATTTAGGACAAAGCATAAGTTTTCACACTCTTAACTCAGACCTAGCATAATAATATAATCCTTCCATGTACCTCTCAAAAATTAAACTCAAATTTTTAAAGTTACATTAGTGGATTAAAGCAGAATCCACAGCCAAACCTGATATAACAAATCCACCGCAGTTCAGAAAATAATGACTTGTATTGAGGTGTAATTTATTTCTTAGATTTGGACCCGTGACATCTGCTCAAGGTCAATCCACTATCTGTATACATTTTTTTTAAGCTCCTCATTTTCATTTCTAACATTCCGAAGTTGTGCTTGTTGACATGGGAGTGCCATTACCCTTCCAGGTTTGTTGTGCTGTATTTTAGTTATGCAGTGGCTCATTGTTATGCATAAAATTTTAGTATAATGTAGCATTTCCTTGTAAATACTACAAAGACACATAATGTGCTACCTTCATAAAAAGGTACAGTGACAGCTCACAGAAAAGAATTGAGAAAAAAAGTTTTGGTCTACAACAGCAAAGAATTGCGTGGATTTTATTGGATTGGCAGTACTTCTTATTTTTGACAAATCCTTTTTGATGTGAGCTAATAAATATTGCACATTTAATCCTGGAGATTACCAGATGTTTAGAGGGAATGTAAATCTTCTTTGCATTGTGCATTATATGCTCAAAGCACTGCAGAAATACAGGAGCTACTGAAGGCTAAGTATGAACTCTTATTAATTTATGCAGTGAGCACTGCAAGCGCATCACTAGTGAATTAACTGTGGGATTCCTTTGTGTGCTATCATTCACAGGGATTGCAGAGGTCAAATTCAGCCTTGCCTCTATGCTGGAGTAATTGGATCAGTCTTGCCAGATTCAGAGGCATTCTAACTTTGAAAATCATGAAAATGTTGCCTAGATTTTACTTCTAAAGATTTTTTTTTGAATAAAATATAGTTACTTGACCACGAATTAGCTTCACAATGCAACATTGTTCATAAATGGAATTTTTACTTGTATCTTACACAATATTGTCCTTTTCAAAGAAAGCCCTATGTGCTTATATGCATTAAAATGTTAGAAGTTATTCTTGTAACTATGAACATTTGATAAAGCAGAATGATTTGGCTTTGCCTTTCATGTTCTTAATGGTCACTATAGATAACAGGAGTACTTAAACCTTTAGATAGTAAAACTCTAATGTAGAGAAAATTATAACAGTAGAAGGGAAAAGCGAGTTGTATGGTGTCTGTAAAATGTGGAAAGGTAAAAGTGAGGGGGGTGGAGAGCTGTTGAAGAAACAGGGATAATTTAAACTCTCCCCCAGTGTTAGGGGTAAAAAAATGAAAATAAATGTAATAGAATAATAGGTAACTGAGAAGGGGAATGAAATTTCAGTCACCTGCTACAACTGTTTTCTCTGCTTCCAGCTTTACCAAACAGAATAAGGAATACGATATTCCAAATAAATTGAATGTTAATGATGATTTTGGTAATTTAAAGAGAAGTCTATAAACAGTAGTGGCAAAATTCAAAAGGTTGGAGTAGATACACATGAAGACTGAGTTTGGCTAATGCATTATGAAGGAGCAAGACAAACTGTATGAATTCAAGAGTTATTAAAGACTACTTGAAGTACTTGCACCTCAGGTAGTAATTTTCTACATCTCATTTATGAACGACTTAGTAGACCAGGGTTGTGATTTTCCTCAATCCATCAGCTGCATGATGCTTTCTGTGGCACAATGACAAAATGAAAATCCACCCGAGAACTGAAGAAATGAGTCAAATAAAAAAAAGACTTAAAATGCTTTCTAGTGAGTTCTATTGGTTTTGCTGTTCTGAAATGGAGAAGCACTCAGTCTTCAAATAAAAATTAGACAGTACTCTAAACATACTACAAGGATGTTGCTGTTCTCAATCTTCTGAAAACTTCACTGGTACTTAAATATTTGTATAATTGAATTTTTCTATTTAAGTTTACTAAGGTTTTCTAATTACATTAATATAGCTATGTTATATGCTGTGCTTTCATGAAGCTTTAGCCACCTGATTTGCAAGTCTTTTAATTTTTTTAATTTCTGAATTTACACATTTGGTCTTCTACTGTTTTTGTTTTGTTTTGATTTTTCTTCTTCCCCCCCCCACCTTCCCCAAATTTTCTATTATTTGACTATAGCAAACACATGATACCAGTTTGAATATAGACTTGAATGGAAAGCTGGCATATGAGGTTGAAGACTTGTAAATAAGAAGAAAAACAAAAAAGGCAGAAATGCAATTCATAGTCATATTTTAGGCAGCTCTTTCGGTTTACATAATCATGATGTTTCTGTAATGGGAAATTTCCACACTCGTTCTGACTAATATTTTATTTCCCTTTGATCTTGTGTCATCTATGTTACTTGGTATATTAAACTGCATCCAGACTCAGAACCCCTTATAATTAATAAAATAGTTCAGACTGGGAAAATTTTGTGGAGTGATTTTGATAGAAGGCAAAATACATTGAGAGAGAAAGTAGCATAGCTGATGTTCTGACTACTGTTTTTCTGTTTGAGTTAGCATAAGGAAAACATTTTTTAGAATTTTGTGGAATGTACAGTTATTTACAGTACTTAATGAGGTTTTACTCATCCTATGGTTATCAATCTAAACTAGATATAAAAATTACTGTTGTAATCTCAGAAGATAGTGACCCATAAAAGATGTACGATTGAAAATCAGATATATAATTGAAACTGTGATCATTGTTTCTGTAAGTACACATTTATGTGTTAGTGCTGTCAATATCTAGATCTGCCTCTAAGTTAGCTATCATTAACTGGCTGATCAGGTACAGGTAGCAGAGTAGATGTGTGTCATGAAAATATTCTCTCCTGAGATGAGAGTGGCCTTATTATAATTTATTTTTCTCACATGAGTGAGGTTTTGTCAACCCAGTCACAGAGGAAAGAATAGCTGGGAAAGTAGAGCTGTACGTGGTTGCTTGAACTATTTGAGCTGAGTGAATTTCCACTTGCTTTTCCTTATGCCTATCAGTTTCTATCTGACTAGGATTTTCAGAAGCTGTCCTCTACTTATGAGCCACAATTAGTTTTACTTGTGATTTGTGCCATTCATGCGCCTAATTACCTGATGGAGCCTGCAAATCAACTTGGCTGCAGTCAGAGCACAAGTAATTCCACCTTCAGTTTAGAGCACAAATGGAGGACTAGCAACGATTTGCCGCCTTAATGCATGGTCATGAAGGAAGCTACAGAGTATTTTTTGTGGGCACTTCCTGATAAAGTGGCTGTAGTTAAGGCATCGATTCGATTCTTTTCCTTTGTCCAATAACAATAACTTGACTTGTAATCTGCATTGTATGTTTTTCTTTTCATTGTAACCTTTGCATTAACACAGTAATTATTGGACGGCTGGCATGTTATAGAACACTTTATGCCCCTTTCTTGCTTGGCATGCTTAAATATTTTGAAGTTACAGCCTTAAAATAAATCCTTGACAAAAGCAGCAAGGGTTTCTTTCATTGCTTCCTTGCAGGGTTACCTAAATATGCAACTAATAACCTCAGGGGATGTACATTAAACAGAAAATAAACCACTCTTACTGCGATGTCTTGCAGTGTGTTGACAACTGACTCGGATATATTCAGAGAGAGGAGGCTAAGGGGAGAGGAGGTACATTCCTTGGGAGATGTTGAGTGGCATATAGACAGATTTTGGATAAACTGCAATTTCTGACTGCCTTTCTGATAAAGGCACCTAGAAGAATTAATGTATATATTTTTAGTAGTTTTTTATTTCAGAAGCTGGCATACACAGTAGCTGTTGCTGCAGTTGTACTTTGCAAAACATTTTGTTATTCTGTTGTTTTCACATGTTTTTTTTAAATTCACTTTTGCCATTCTTTCTTAAAGAACAATCTATCTTTCTGCTTGTAATAAGTTGTAAATACTCCCCATAAATGCGCAGGATAAAAATACTCAGGTAATAAAATTACCAAGTTAAAATGTTCTATTTCTGTTTATTTGCAAAATCCTTTTTGTAATATGCTTTCAGATTGTGTTAGCATCACATGAAGTATACATAACATAATGTATATATACTCCCAGGGGAAATGAAATAATTATCACCCACATCTTTTTTGCTAGGTCAGAAATACGACTCTCAAAATTGCCACATCTTACTCTATTCCAACTATGTTACATAGACAGCCATTTTGATGTATTTTAAGAATAATATCAGCAATATGGGTATACTGGATTCGAAACTTGAAAAACTTTTCCTATAAGATGTATTGCTTCTATTTCTTTTGCTGCATCATGCTGAAATGTGATGTCATGTTGTTTTGCAAGTGATTCTGTTGTAGACTGTAGTTTTGACGAATTGATGGGATTAATACTTTTATTTCACTTTCCAATGTGTGATAAGCCATGTCTTCTTGTCCTCAGAGACTTCTGCAGAAAACATTAAAGGAAACAGGACTCTAGGTTACTGTCTGATTTGATTTTAAAAGCTGAACATTTTTACTTACACTAGTTTTCATGAAAAAAAAATAAAATATCACTGTGTATCATCTCCATTCACCCTCAAGAAAGTCTAGGTGGGAATACCGTGCACAGAAAAGTGTCTTGGGGCATTCTTTTGCTAAGAGGTACATTGGACCTATTTGTGAGGCATGTGATGACCAATACAACCAGGGGCAGGGGGGAGGAAATTCAAATTTTGAACCAGCTTGTCCATTTTCTGACTTTGTTGGTGGGGAAGTTAGAAAGGATGGAGTTCAGTTTCTGGGCTTTGTTTTCCCACTCAATGTGCTACACACCAGCTACTTCAGTAGGTGGTTTTTTGTGTTTTTAATGCCATGTATCCAGCAGAGAGGCGTGGGGATTTGATTGCATGTCTCCGCAGTCTTTGATTGGAAATAAAAGTTTTGATCCTGTGGGAATGGCTAGAGCTGCCTAAAATTGTAACCTAGTTGCTGTTGTAATATAGCTGCTCCAGTTGTAATATAGCTGCTCGCAGAAAATTTAATAAATTTTTACAGAAGGGAGACAAGGATATAAAGGATTATTCAGTTATTCAACAGGGAATAAGGAACATATGGTATTATGAGCTGTAGAAAACAGGAAGAAACCCCACAGATGAACAGAAAATCAACAAAAATTGTGAAGAAGGATATTTTCCTGCAAAAGTCAGATATTAACCACACCAGCACTTTTGGTACCATTCCATTTTGTGAATTAGCTAAAAATGTAATTCTTGACAGGTTTCCAGAAATTTGAAAAGATATATGTTAATCATTGCCACTTATCTGTGAAGAAATCCACACTTATGATCTGTGGGTGGTTTGTTTATTTTAGTTTTTTTTTTACTCAGATTTGCTCTGAAAGTGTTTTCGATCTTATGAATGTTCAAGATTACCTATGAACCCATTTTTGCATTGCATGAGTCTGGAAAACTCTCCTTTTGTAGCTTATTAAAAAAATTATTCAGATTAGTTTTCTATGTAGGTCTGGATTCTAACTTCTAATAGCTCATTTTTGTGGACGGAATGAATTATGTTCATTTGGTCTCACTGAAAAAATAATCAACTGTTGACAAGTATTTAGAAAAAGGAAATTAACATTCACTTCTTTAATTCTTAACTTGGAGTATCACAGAGTACCCAATAATCCATTCCTTTTAAAACCTATGGTACATGTCTGTAAGTATATGTATTAAGAAGGCCACAGTTATTGTAGCTTGTCTTGTAGCCAACACCTTCTGAGTCAAGTACTGTCCTCTGCCTCCAGGCCTTTCAGTAGTAGTTGTTGAAGTGAATCTGAAGGAATTACCTGGCTCTTGTCTTAAAGCTCAGAGCCAAGGAGTGGTATTGAACTGTGTATCTGTTGTGAGTACTGGATCTGTAGACAGAAAATTACCTTCAGTGCATTAATGGAAAATTTGGTGACAAGGCTATTTTGAACTTTTCATCGGATTGAGCATAGCAGCTCTGCCAATGGCCAGGTACTCACCTCTACATCAGTGGCATCATTGTCTTCTTTCTCTGATTTTGTTCAACTGACTTCTAATTATAACTCTTATAACTCTGAAAATGGCAAGAAACCAACTAGCAATAGATAATAGGAGCTTTATAAAAATCTTTACCTTATTTTTCATGAGAATCAACTAGGAAGAAGAAGTCACTCTGGAGAAAAGGAAAGCTGTCATTCATTTCTTGCTCTAAGTCAAACCTCCTAGTTTGGATGGATTTCCTCCAAAATTTCCACGGCATTCAGTTATATGCTCTCAGCTTTATTAGTACAAATATTAATGCATGCATGTGGTGCATGACATTATCATTGCTTTTCATGGCACTATCTGTTATTCCCTTGTTAAGTGTGACAGAGCCCCTAAAAATACTGCTCTTTTAGTACTGCTCAGTCTCTCTTTTAGCCACAGTGCTCTTCTGTTTATGTTTATTTTACAAAAAATACACTAAACCTGATTTCTCTGGCCTGTGTTCTTTCTGCTTATCATTCTCATACTGTAACGATACTTCAGTTTATTGGTCTTCTATATTCTTTATGCTGCCATGCTAAACAAAGACCTACACATAAAGTAGAAACTCCATGTAGAGTTAGAAAGCATCTGTTTCTTGGTCATTCTCTGGCATTCCTCTCCATCCTGTTTTATCTCTATTAACTCCACAAATACCAGATCTAAGCAACTTCTGTGCTTAATTCTCTATGTCCCTTATAGGGCTGGAACTTCCCACCAATAGGAGCTTTAACTGAGTCAGAAGGCAGGTGACAACAGATTATTTATCCCCGCAGTAAAAAGTTCATTTGAGTGTTTCTCAGAATGTCCAATTTTTGTTAAAGCTGACCTTAGTATACCTACACATTTATTTGGTTTTCAATAAAAGCAACATCCGGAAAAGCATGCCAATAGGAGCTATCTTGACTTTTATTCCACTCTGTTTCAGAGTGACTGTAGTTTCCTGCTATGCTGAGGGTGGCTATGATATAATCTCATTGAAAGGAAATAAAAGATAATGTGACTCACAGACATTAAATGTAGACCCAAGAGAACGTTGTTAGAAGTGGGCATATACGCCTATGGTTGACCTGTCCAACAGTCAAGTGTGGCACAGCAGTTTGGTGGCAGAACATGGCATTACATGGTATTGAGTATCTCTGGACAATCTGTTTCAGCTGATCAGGCTGTGATATTTCCCAACTTCTGTCCCACCTCCTCAGCCTCCCTGTTGTTGGGTTAAAAAAAAAAAAAAAAATCTTTGATGAAGCTTTGATGCTTTGCAAGCACTGTTTAGCAATGTCCAAAACATTGGTTTTATTATCAATGCTGCTTTAGCCACAGATCCTAAACACAGCATCATAGGAGCTGCTATGGAGGAAGATAAATCCATTACAGCCAGACCCAGTACAGTAAGCCAGTCAGGAAGTCCCTTTCCATGCATTAATGATCTGGCAGCAGAGGTAAACCTAAGAGGATCACTGTTGAGCACTTTCAGTTGAAGAAAATAACATTTGCATCAATACTGAGTTAGTGTGGGAGTCAGATGGAAAATGTGTTGAGGAAAAAAATCTCAAAAGCTTAAGTGGTAGACTACTTTAACTTACTGCGGTTGAGGCAATCCACCCTTACCCCTCCATTTTAAAGCTATTAATGTTTTGGGTTTGTTTGTGGGTCTTTCCCTCTGCTGTGATTATGTTTGCCTTGGAGTGTGTGCTGATGGGAATGCCTGCATGCAGAACTGTCTTAACACCTAGAGAACCCATCAAGAGGCATTCCCATTTTCCACAGATAAGTCAAAAGCATCTACACTGTTGTGTGGCTCACATTTCCCCATGAAGCATAGTGGATAAAGGGCCTTCAAAGTGTTTTACGAAGATAGGGTTGGCTGTTATGATAAGAAAAGCTTGCAGGGGTAAAAAAAAAAAAATGAAATATTTTTTTTTTTTTACATAAAGATCAATGAATCCTGTAATCTTGAGATCAATGAATCCTGTAAACCAGCCAAGAAATTCCTCTTTTTTTTTTTTTCATTTCTTGTCCTAGTACTGGATTTGCTTTTAAATTGAGTGAAATATGTGTAAGGAGATGATCTGGTGACCCATAGTCTTTCTGTAAGTGCTTTTTTATAAGCTCTCTATGTGTGTATGAAAAATGTGATGTCATTAGTGCTGTGAGGACTCACGTTGTTTTTAAGTGAACTGTGATCATGGTTCTGCAGGATTATTGTATCTGTTACCTTCATATAACATAGTAAATCGTGTCTAATCTACAGATTTCTTGAACACCTCTCTGGTTGTTTTCTGCTAGCAAAATGCAGGAGAAAAACATATCTTTACTTCTGATGAATCATAGCATTCCTCTGTTTTAAATAAAATTAATTTTTTTTTGTGAAGTAGGTAACCTTCATCATGAAGAGTACTTTGAAAAACTAAATTATAAATTCCCAATCAGAGCCCCGTGACACTGGCCAAACAATTTTGTTTGCTACAGTTCTGGTCACAAATATTTACATAAAGGGATGCTGGTTTACCACTCTTACATGACCTTGGGAAACTCATCTGATGTTCTACAACTATAGATCCCCTGAAATGCAGAATCACAGTGGTACTGATACTCTTTGGCTTCTTTACAATTAACTTATTTATAGGAATGTTGCCTTGAATACTGTTTAGCTGTATATATATTCAGTGATACGTGTACGTGTGTACACATATATGTGCACACAAAGGTTTATTAAGGCATGTTTGGATTCGAATTTCTTATCTGCAAGTAACTTCTGTGTAAATCTGAAAACAAATAGCAAAATGTCAATGTAAATTTGCAAAATAACCTTTGCAATTTTTTCCATCTTTTATAAACTCATGATTTAATATCACTCATCTAAAAAAAAAAACTTTTGCCAAATCCATTCTCCAGGACTCTTCAGTGGCATAAAATTAGGTAAATACAAGTACCTGAACAATGAGAAACTCCAGAAAGTGATTTTGGTTCTTCTAATCTAATAGTGGTCTTGCTTCAAACTTAATGCTCCAGCACAGAGCTTGGTGTTATACCACTAAATACAGAGGCACTGTATTCAGTTTAAATTGTAAAATCATGTGGTATAAACCTAAATTCTACTTATGTGTTATTTCTACAGCATGGTAACCTTCCCTGTTTTTCTAACCTTCCGAGAAGTGTAATGTGTTGTCAAACAGATCTGCTTATTAATGCCAAAAATGACTATGTCAGTTTTAAAAGTGATCTGTTATGGGATCTTACAAATATATTGAGAGATAAAAATACTTTTAAAAACCTTTCTTTTTTTTAAGGCAAATCAGGCAAAGTATAATTTAGTTTCTGAGTAATGAAAAGGACAAATTCAAGCAAACCAATTTGTTATATCTGTAGAAAGAACTTTAGGTATGCAACAAGTATAGCCTGTATTGATCCATTTTTTTAATGTCTTTTTTTTTTTGACATACATTACTTTGCTTGATTGGAGGATTTTTCTTCAGCATTAGAAGAATGAAAGAAATGTGCTATCTTGTGGCATTTGATTAAAGTTTGGATCAATAGGGATATGTGAAAATATGTTTTGTCTGTTAGCATTTATACAGACTTCTTCCTTTACATCATAGCAACCTGAATAAAATATTTTTTGTGCCTGTTGCTTTGCCAACTTTTTCTGTACTTGGCATTACTTGTTTAGTAAAATACATTGAGAATTTTCTTTAATTATGGCAAATGAATTGTTGATTTCCTCTAGATACTAATGATGCATGAGCTCACTGGAAATGAGCCTCCTGCTTCATTTCCATGTAATCTTGCAGGCAGTCTTCAGGATACGGAGATAGCTTTTCGTATTTAGACAAAAATCTCATTAGCTGCAAGATTAGACTTGTGTGAGGAAGAGAATATGTAGCACAGTGTGAATATTGGAGCTTTGGTAGATGGGGAACATACCCTGGAGTCACACCAGGTTAAGCAGGGAGCATCAGCCCTCCCCACAGAGTGTGTGATTGCTTGACAAGCATCTAGAGGTGAGATTTGCAGGGGAGACTGGATGAGTGTTGCAGACAGAGATATTTAATAAAGAAGCTGGTCAGTAGCTGTTCTACTCAGGAACTTAGAAAAATCCATAGAGGTGGCTATCTTTAGTTTTTGTGTACATGAGTACTTTTGAGTCTTAAGATAATCACATCTTACCAGAACATCAACATGCTCCTTAATTCTCCCAGTGTTTCTGCTAGACTGGAAAAAGAGTACGGTATTTTTACTTCTGAAACTTTGTTAGAAGCAAGCTGTGAAAAATTGTGAATATAGAATGAAAAGGTTTCACAACTTCAAAATACTGAGTCTCAATGAAGTTGCTGCAAAAATTCTCCATGACATTATACTTCATCATAGAAGTCTGTTACATTCAACTCAGCTCCCCAAAGCCAAAGGAATTCCTTTGACTGCTGTAGTTTGTCTCTACATCATGACTGGGTTTTATTTCAAATATAAACCAGTTTTGTCATTCATTGTTATTTTATCCAAGTCTCCCTCTGCCCCAGCTACTCAACCGCCCTTATGACAGTATTTTCCATGACCTGCATTTTGCATATTTTTTCAATATTTTGCACCATGATAGTCTGATTTTTTTCACTTTGCTTTCCTATGCTGGACATGTGAATATTGTGTTCATAAAAGAAGTGGATGGCCAGAAATTTTGGCTTGTGCATGTGCCGTGCTGTTTTGATCTGTTGTACTGATTCCTGCTTCTGTGTTTACTACATGTATAAGCAATGACCAACATATTAAACTCATCTACTGTGATTAGACCTTGAATAGGAATTTTGGTGGAAAGCTTTAGTAGTTAGGCTTTTACTTGTTTGCTTAGTGTAATAGCTAGCTCATTTTGTGTTTGAGTAATGTTATAAGGTATGCTGCAACAGGAGTTGGAAGATGTGAAATGCATCCTTAATGATAGCCATAATACATTAAATAGAGTCCAAAAATGTATCTGATCTTTTTTTTTGTTGAGTAGTTGGAGCTAAGGGTGTTGACAAAACTATTCTAAAATACCAAGAATTACCAAAATTTAGTTCGTGAATGAGCACTTGCAGGTCCAGGAAAAAATGCTCAAGGCTGAAGAAAAGCACAGTGTGTTTTACAAGGTTAAGAAAATGCATAACCAGTGTGGGTGATCCACACTTCTCAGAATGACTTATTATATATGCACATTTATTATTTTAGTTTATTTTTACTGAGACAGGGGTGGTTTTTGGTTTATTTGTTTTGGATTGGGCTGAGGTTTTTTTTTTTATTCTTTTTTTTTTCCAGTTTGGCTCTGCAAAAGAAGGGCTTTCTCTTACCAGCACAGCTCAGGGAAATAAAAACATGAAGACAGATTGTTCCCATATCCAAATCCAAATCCCGCACCTGTTCTAAGCAGGGTAATTGCTAACAAGCTGCTCTCTTTTTAAAATGCCTGTTATTCACAGAGCTGACTGAGATTTATGCATTCCTGTGGAAGTGGCATTTTATAAGGACTCTGAAAAGAAGCGCCAACATGTTGATGAATAAAGATGTTGACCAGGAAAAGTAATTGTATGACCATAATCATTCAGACAAGAACTGGAGCAATAGGATCTTATAATATGGCATATTGTAAAGAGAGTATGAGGGATGAAAATGATAGGTACTTATGCAAATGGATTATAACTGTCCAGTGCCACTTTATGGATCAGTCTTTTAGTCTCTCTACTATCTAGGCCATGGGATTACTCAAAAACAGCTGGAAAGGAATGGATGCAGGCATTTAATCACAAATTGTAAGTACTTGCTGCAGTAATTTTCCTGCAAATAGTACACAGCATAATCAAGGCAGTTAGTATTTAATACTAGTTGGAGGATGATCTGTGTAACAAATTCTGGAAAGACTGCATTGTTTTTATTGTAAGTATTCTAGGTCTGTCTTTTAAAACACCTGAGATACAACATGAAACTGTTTGTCTTTTTATGTTTATCACCTTTTCTTCATGTTTGGGGAATGTAAATGATAGAATTTAATGAAGTAGACACTGGAGGAGTCATTAAGTGATATTGTCTTGATTACATCTCAGCTACAGAGTGAGACTCATTCTCATTCCTACTGCAAAGCAGATTACATTTGCTTTTCCTACTTAAATGCACTTCCTCCTGAAATTCTTTCTAAAATAAGGGAAGGCTGTGATTCTTCATAGAGCTTTCCTGTTGGCTTTGTCCTGGTGACAGTACAGGAACAGTTTAAAAAAAAAAAACAAAACAAAAAAAACCAACCCCAAAACTAGCCAAAAGAAAAAAGATGATTCGTTCAAGGCTTCAGAAGATGCTGGCAGAAACTGCTACAGACCATGGCTCCTCTAGCTAAGATCCTTCATCTGCCCTTAATGCCTCAACACAAAAACAGGCAATCCACAGATGCTGCTGAGACTCTGTGTTGATGGGTTTCAGTTTCAGATGCTCACAGTCTAGGTATAAACACCAATGTGCATCTGCATGCTTGTAACACTGAGCATGTCAACCTGGTGAAGTTCACTGGATGGCAGAAATAATGTCAGAATCTCTGCTTTTGCTTTACCCAGCTTTACACAGCAGAAAGAGTTAAAACCAGTGGAATTTGTGTTCTTCATTTTTACAGATAAATGGATATCTTCTATTTTTGGCTCATTGCAGCATTTTCAGCTAGGTTGACTGCAGCATGGGCAAGTATTTCTATGAGGAAAAGCAGTTTTAATTAAATGCCAGCTCTCAGGGTTAGTTTGTCTTCAAAAGTTTGGCAGAAGCACTTTTTACTCCTCATACTGTATCCAGCGTTCTTTGGTGTGCCTGCTTGCGCCCAGAAGTCTTCTACTGCTTTTGTTATTATTTCCATAGTAGAAACTGCATTGTTGTTTACATAAATAGTTTTCCAAAACATAAGGAAAATACTATTAAGATAATTCAGACCCCTGAGTTATGAAAGCAGCATGTCACAGCAGTATTTTTTCTGACCTTTGGTTGTCTCTTTATTTGTATATGCTTGCTAAAATAAATATGCCTTAAGGGCTTTTTATCCTCATTGAGTAACAATAAAAATGTGATAAAACTGTGCAACTTGATAAGTTTTAGGAAGGAAGCTGTGGGGTTTGTTTTGTGGGGGTTTTTTATTTATTTATTTTTTTCCCGGTTATGTCGCTTACAAGAAAGATTGTAAGTTTATACAGGTAAAAATATGGTAATATTTGAGGTTGTTTTTTTAAGGGTGCTACATCTATTAATTTTAAGTGATTATTTTTTGCAAATTGATATCACCATTATCTTAAATATATGTACTTATATATTATCATCTATAGAAGCAATACAATACTTATATATTACAATGCTTAAAAGAAATACAGTACTTAAAAACATCATGCTTAAATTATAAGCACTTGCACTAAAATGTCAAAGGATAAAGGATATTCCTATATGAAATAAATGTAATGAAAATCAGTTTGATGTTGTTACTTCTATTGTAATAGGAACTTGGGTTATATCTTGTTACATTCAGGTTTAACACAGCCATTATGGATGTAATTTTATTTTTTTTTTTATTTTCAAAATGAAACGTCCACGTTAGATCCTGTATTTCATTCGAAAATAGAGAAAAGCTCCTCAGAACTGCTGGATGAGGGTAAATGCTATAGATTGTGAAATTCAAAGCTATGTCTTGCAAATGCTTTAAAAATTTTCATGCTTGTAGTGAATCAGTTCATCATCAGCCTGTAAATTGTGCTTGGAGAGGGAGTATATATTTAGAAATCAGCCTAGAAAAGGGGAGAGGAAAATGCTTAAGCAGATTTGATTTATATTTGTTTTGTGTATTTGCTGGATATAGTTTCTCAGCATCTCCCTCTAAAATTTCTTGTTTTGCAGTGGTGAGTGAGATTTAGCATAAAGGGATGTGGAAGGGTGGAAATGACTCAGGTTCCCCTTGGACAGCCTCAACCTGTAATTTTTTTTATGTCCAGTTTCTGCAGATTTTTGTTTCAGCCATTCTTTTCATTACTTTTGCAAAATTTTGGTGTGATCACTTAACTACCCTATGTGGAACCTCTGTAATGTCATATAATGCCTTATAATACCATATAAAACTATTAAAGCCAGACTTGGCAGCAAGTTATGCCTTTTTTAAAATTTATTTAGGGGACTTTTCAACAGAGATTAAATGCAGACAGTCACAGAGCAGAAAGTTCAGGCTTCTAAGCTAGAACCTTCCTTCAGTTCCATACATTGTGTTCACTGATGGTAGTGATTAAAAGCTCATGGTGAAATGTGGTCTTTAACATTTAGAAGGAGAGGCCAAAAGCCTTAGGTTCTATAACATTGTTGCACTGTTTTTTGTGTATGCAATATAATGAATTTTTCTCTTTGTAGTTGTGTTTCAGGTATTACTCAATCACAAATTCCATTAAAAATATATATATTACTTAAGGTTTGGTTTTGGCAGCAGTGCAGATAAATGATTTGTGTAAAGATACTTTAAATAATGAGAAAACTTGTGATTGTGGTATTCTCTGAGCAGCCATTTTCCAATTCATTAGGGCTAGACTATAAAATCTAAGATAACATTACAGATAGTATTAAATGTAAACCACTATATTCAAAAGTTTATATTTTTTCAAACCACATTAATAGAAGAACCTATTTTGAAGATTAGATCCTTAAATCTCTATCTGCATGTTCCTTGTTATATGCCACTTAGCATTTAGATATGCGGAACCTATATGATGTCAAAAGATTCTCATTGTACTGCTGTCTATGATGCTTCCTCTTGAATGCCCCTAAAAATGAAAGTTTCTGTCTTGCCAGTGATATATGGTCTAAAACCCTATTTAACTGCCTTTTGCTTATGACCATTTTGAAAAGCAGTGCAAGACTTAAAATATTATTGTGTATGAACAGCAGCTTACTGTATTTTAAAATTTGTAAGTTATAGTCGAAGATTTGCATTGATTAGCATCAAGAAAACTGATTTGAGATGTCATTGACAATACTGATTGTACTATGAATTCACTTATAGTAATTTTCTAATATTTCATCAAATCTTTTTCATTAGTGTATATTAACTCCACAAATGTCTTAACAGAATGTTGTCACTCAATATCAGAACATCATAATGTCCTTTTAATAATTTCTAATCTAATAATTTGGAACAACTCATAAATTTTATCAAAATATTAAAACCAGATACTTTGTTCTAAGTCAGAGATCAGTCCTCCTTTTTATGCCAGTCTCCCACGATTTTCAGTTAGCTGGAAGCCTGCTTCTTTCTCACTATGAGCACCAGTGAGCTCTGTATGCTGAGTACTAGGTACATCTATGTGATATTCTTCTAGCAGAAATTTGCAGAAGTGTTTAAAATGGAATTTTATTTTTAGAAATTGAACAATATTCATGTCTGCTGAGAATAACCTTCTGAATAATGAGAATTTGCTAGTTTTTTAGAGGCTTCAGTATATTCATCAAGTTATCCAGCTTTTGTCATTTGAAGTCAATTCTTTGAAATTAGGGTTTCATGATTTTCTGAAGGTAACTGTTTTCTCGCTGCCAATTGCTTGTACGGGCGGCTAAGTCTTCTATTACAATTGAACTCAGTTAAGTTTCATATGAGTAAGACTTGCACTATTATGTTTAGAATATGTTTATATTTTCTAATCTGTGCTTTTAACATTAAAATAATTCTTACTTAAGGGAAAATAATAGCTTGGAACTTAGTTTACATGGAGGATGTCAAAGTTTTGTATTTCTGTGAAAAGGCTGGGGATCCTTGCAATGTCACTAGCCAGGACTGTCCAGAAAGGATTGAACTATGCAATCCTCACATCCTAGGGAACACCAAAGAGGCTTGTGAAGCTGTTATGCAGGCCTTGAAGACCAACTGTCTTTAAAACTAATCAGGTAGTTGCTATGGTAATTAGCATTTAATGAGGTGGGAGTCAACCACAAGGAGTTGGAGGAAATGAGGGGAGCAGGCAAGTTTGCAAGGGGTTGATGGTGATGGGTGATGAGGTGGAAAAGGAAGGTGGATGTAGGAGTTTCTGCTTAGACCATGTTTTTCACCCTGCCTGCGGTCCAGAAGTTTAGTAAAAATAATATGGGCATCAAAGATGTATTGCTGGTTATGGTAATCAGGCTTCTCCTGGGTAGTAATGTCTGGAAAAGCTGCACAGGTTTCAGTCTGAGAGGGACTGTCTGCTAATGCTGAGCTGCAGCTGTCCTTAGTAATTTCCTTCTGTGTGCTATAATTGAACATCATTCATTATCTGCTGTTCAATCAATATCAACAGCAAAGAGGAGATTTGTGTAATAATAGAAAAGTACAATTACTCTTACAGCCAGCAGAACTGAGAGCAGCCCAGGCTGGCTGGTGCCCATTTACTGCTAATGGCTGGCTTCAGCTGTGGGGAGGGGAAGGCTAACACTGATCCGGTGAGGGAGCTGATCCTGTGGAGACCATAGCTGTATGGTCTAGGGTTTAAACTGAGTAAATAGAGTGGGTGTTTCTCCCCTCTGGTGAGGGTAAAAACCTGTGAAATGAGCAAGCTCAGGCAGGAGGATGGGGCCCAGTGAGCAGCAGCCATGTTAGGGCAGTGCATGTCCCCTTGCTAGGGGCTGTGATGGGCTGACTTCTCTTGTGGGATTGCTTAATGACTCTGTAGGGGAATTCGTCTTTATGTTTCCTGAAAAATGAGTGCTGGGAAGAGAAACTGTCTTTCACAGGTAGAAATGAACAAGTCAGGGGGCAAAAAAAAGGTTAAAAATTAAAGGCACTGTTAGACATGCTGGTTTGGGTAATGTGTGGTACTGATGTATTGTACACCAGCCAATTAGATACAAGAACATTGTCATTTCTAAAATGAAGTAACTTGTATATGAAGATACACTAATATGACTTCGGAAACATAAACCATAGCAGGAGGTACCTCCCTGCACCTGCTGAGGTGGCAGATGTGCTATGTCTCTCTGCCTTTTTGTCCGCCAGAAAGGGGAAAGGTAAAAGAATATCCTTGCTGTGTACATGCAAGATGAGCAAACCCAGGATCTCAGATCAAATAGGAAAGACCCCAAGTAATCTCTCCTGTGGCGTTCGCTCATTCAGCGGAGAAGCAGCCCTGCAGGGCTCCGCCTGGTACATGGTCTGACATCAGGTCCTGGTCAAGTGTTTAGGTGGTATTGTCTTCAAGTGCAAGTTTTTTGCCTCACCTGCTATTTAGTTGGGGCTTAATGGGAGTTTGTGTAGATCTGAAGCACTTGTGTAACAAAACTGAGTTTTGTAAGCGGACTGAAGTGGGATCTTCTGAGAAGTCCCTCCCAGATTTCTTTTCACAGAGAGTTACCACAGCAGTTTAATTTTGAGATAGTAAAGGCATGGGTAACTCTGGCAGAGAAATGTTTATGCTTGCCAGCTATAGAGAGAAAAAAAAAAAGTATTTTCTGTGAGAGAAAGTTAGGATTGTCATGCAAGTTCTGTTCTTTCTCTTGTTAGATATTAATGTGTTCTTTGGTCTCAAGCTGTACCATGAACGCAGGTGATGTATTGCTACTACTGACAAATCTGAATGGCACCTGGCTGTAGTCAATAGGAGTTAAACATGTAACCACAGAGCATGTAACTAGTAGTTACAGGAGCATTCATTTAACATTTGTTGTAAATCACTGGATATTTTTTTATAAGTACTATGAGAGCAGTTTACAGATGAACTACTGTATAGACAAGAACTGTATAGTATCATATGGAATACTTGGAGCTTCAGGCAGTTTTGCAAATGTATTCTATTACAAATAAGTTTCATAGTGTGCATTAAAAAGCAAGTGTATTTAAACCTTTATGGTCCATACCATGTTAGGTGGAATTACAGCAAATTGCTGCATTTCATTTCTGTAATTGTCTTATAAATTGCTAGTTGGTACTGTCCTGAAATCTATGTTCAGCACATTTTAACACAAGTTGTATTTTGGACAGTTTGCGTAAGCTGTTTTGATTCTCTCTTATGGGTATATGTACAAATATGTGTTTTAAAAAAAAAGGAAATCGCTATTGAAAAAGCGTAAGAGTTCAACACCCTTGGATAACTCTGTGTACTGTTGAGAGGGTTGAGAGGGGAGGGATCACGATCACCTCCCATGCAGTGATTATGAGTATGCACAGAATAATTTTGCTATTGCTAATAGTTCTAGAAATATATGATTATGAAACATGGTCTTTTCTTTTTTTTTTTTTTTTTTTTTTTCCCATTCCTGTAGGAACTTGGAAGTAACAGCCCTCCACAGAGGAACTGGAAGGGAATTGCTATTGCGCTGCTGGTGATTCTAGTTGTTTGTTCACTCATCACTATGTCTGTCATTCTTTTAACCCCAGGTAACCTACTTCTTTATTTATCTTACTGAAGGTGTATGATTCATAATGCAGTCATTTAAATTGCATATAAATGTTAAAGTGTCTCTTGCCCTTAAGCGTTTTTTAAATTCTGGCTACTAAAAATTTTGTGCCTTTAGGGACTTTTGTTACCGGAAGCTTTGTGGAGCAGAAGCATTTGGCTTTGGCAGTAGGTCCTTCGGATTGTGCCAGTGTTGAGATGGCTACAAGCAATCCCTATTAGCCTCAGCAGGTGTGATCTAACTTTAAGACTTTGTCACTTGGTGTAATTTCAAATTCACAGATGATCTAAGAGAGAGCTGTACGTCATGGAAAACTAATGCAGAGAATGCAACTTCTCACTGAATCAGAAGCATGCATCTTTCATATGTACTTGCACAAGCTTCTTCCCTTTTCTTTCCCTCAAAACCAAAGAGAAGATAAATTACTTAATGGTTCAGTTACAGAAAAAAAGCAGGATGAAAGGCAAATAGTAGATGAAAAAGCAGTTGAACATATAAAATAGTTACACTTTTTTTTTTTTTGGTTGTTATTCCAATTTGATCCAGGTTATTTTTCTAAAGGTATTTTTTTTAATGCTGGGGCAGCAACCATTTAACTGTGTCAAGAAACCTAAGTGAAGGCAAAACTACACAAGTTTAAAAGAAAAATATCTTTAAATCTGAGAAAAAAATATCAAAGTTATTATTTAAAGTACTTGATTGGATGCCTAGATAGTGAATATTGCTGTGCAGATGTTCTGCCATGCAAGTGCCCATTTGTGTAGCTGAAGAGGTTAATGAAGTAGTTTTTAGTTAAGTAATGGTTCCAGATAATTTGGACACTGGATGAAATCATCAAGGGCCGCTGGGTGGGTCTGTGCATTCGCCAGTATAGTATTAGACTGCTGCTGCTTGAAAGGAAGGTGGTGAAACTGAATAGAAAAGCACCAGAAAGCTTTGCTTGCCAGAGGGAAAGAGACAGCTGGAGAGAGTATTTAGGAATACTATGGAATATTCTGTTTCCTGTTTTGTATAAGTATCTATTACATATGCATGGTGCTGTCCAAGGAATGATAAAGAAATAACTACGCTTATTTCTACTTAGAACATTTTGAGAACAACAAAAGCAAAATTGCTCTGCTGTGTCGTCTCAATGTATCAGAGTTTCTTCAAGGACTCATAAAAAACAGATGTTGAAGGCAAATGGTGGCCTTGTGGTCCTAGTACATTTTAAGACAGAAAACTGTTTTTCTTTTCTGGGAGAGGTAATTTTTTTTTTAAGGCTTGTAAAATCTCAAAAATGTTATGCTGTAATCCGCAATAATAAACATCAGTTCTGCCTCTAATTTCTATATATAATTATTAATGATGTAGAAACATAAATCGAAGTCTTTGAAGGCACTTGTGGAAAAATGAATAAACAGCCTAGGGAAATTAAATTTATTTTTTTTTTATTCTGTGTTAAAAAAGCTCGGAGAATTACATCTCAAAATCCAGAGAGCGTGCTTGAAAATTGGATGTAAGCTGGGACCTACATTTCAGTTCAAGTCATGCAAGTGAAAACTAGTTCTGTCAGCTCAGATGTTCTGAGATATCCCATAGAGGCTCTAAAGCTTGATATAAATAAAAACCTTTTTCCAAAAATGGTCTAGGTCTGTAAAACTGGGATTTCTTGCAGGTCATAAATGCTTTCCAAAAAAAGCTGTGGAGCTCGATTCAAATCAGTGCTGTTCCCCTTCACTTTTCACAATTGATTAGTTGATTTTTTTTTTAAATTTTAAAAATATCCTGGTACTCTGCCAGTTTGCTGGCAGGTGCTAAGCACTGTAGTTGAAGTTATATGGTTTTCAATATATGTAACTTCACTTTGGGATGTCTAGCATTCGAGGGGCGGGAAAACTTTCTCACAGGTCTGGCTATTGCGAAATGCTCAGTTCTAAGGTGTTACCAATCTGTTGTTATAAATACTTGGTTTTGAAAACTCTTCTCATAAAATATAGTATTTGTGAATTAGGATGTTCAGTGCAATAATGAGAATTGTCCTATACTACCTTGGGATAGTTAGGAGCACAGTGCTTATTATTTCTAATACTGTTTTGAACATCAGAGACTGCTTTCCCTGTTTTGTTCTGCCTGTACTGATGGGTCCTTTTTAGATTTCACGTAAATTCCCCTAAAGACTGCACATCATGCTCTTTCTTTTTATAGAGATAAGAATTTCAGATGGTGTTTGTTCAGAGTCTAATTGTTTTGTTGAAAATTTTGCAGAGGTAAAGATGTATTTTCTGATATGCCAAATCCAACAGAAATTCTTTTTTTTTGCCTGCAATTATTTGTACATTGTCCACAATATAAGAAGCTCTCAGGTGCCTGTGCAATTTAACAATTGTCATTTGACCTTACTCAAACTTTGAGCAATAGCTTTCATGCCTTTTATGATGAAGGGTACAAGGCTTCCATATAAAATAACAAGCTTTTAAAATAAAATCTTCTAAATTACATGCAGAAGGCATCAAAGAGGCTTTAGGTTCTACTAAAGATACAAGTGATATTAAAAGTAAATGGGAATTCTTGATTTCCATTTTTAGTGGTTTTTATTACATGACATACAACATGAATATACAACAGTAAGCAGAAACTGTTTTGAAATAAGCGATGTATTTTCACCCACTAATATTTTAGCTTCTGCTAAAATACAGAATATCTGCGTGGCAATTCTGTTTGTGGGTTTGGCAAATTGTACCAACAATATTAGTAATATTTTGATCTCTTTATATTGCTTTTTATCTCTGATAATACTCAGAAATTTTATAAATGTGTTAGTGTTATGAACAAAGAGATGGAAAAATGGAAGACTAAACCATTCAGCAATGGAAGGGATTAGTGGCAGAGTCTCAATTAACTCCCAGTCCTGTAACCTCTTACTGCGGCTCAACAGCGCTCTGTGAACCTCTGTGGACTAAGGAATAAATTAAAAAAAAACCAAACATTGCACCCACTGAGTACAAATTACTAAACTGCTTTGAAGCCAGGAGTAGAAGGTTTGCAGGCAAGTATCCTTGCTAGTTTTGTGCAATGATAGAGAAACTGCATCAACATACCAAATAATGAGGTTACTCTTGTTAATGAAATACACTAGAGTATGGAAAAACTTTGGAGTTTCAGGAGCCTGTCTGTTCTCTGGAAAAGTTTAATTATGCATCTAATGATTTTTGGGTAATAATAGATGATTACTGGAGAAGTATTAAAGAGAAAACAAAAGAAGAAAATACTGTGGAGTAAATTTATAGTTTCTTTACATTGGGAAATGTAAATTTCTGAGATGCCATCGTTTGGATTATATGTCAGTATGACATGGATATCTTTCTTGTTCTGCTTTTATTCTATTTCACATTTTTGAAATTTCATCACATAACAGCATACAGTGAAATATTCATAGGTAGATTTTCTGGGATCAGTGCCTCACTCCCACCTTTAAGTCAGCATAGTTTTGTGCTTTGCATCGTGACAGTGCATTCCACATTGTAGGAATTACCTAAAGACCTACCTGATCGACAGTGTTGATTTGGATTTCAAAACTGAGAAATGCTCAATTGGAAGTACTAGCACCTGAAACCCTTTATATGAAAAATTACCCAAATACAGCCTAAAAGTTGTACAAATGTTTCCACCCCTGTACAGGTATTTTCAAGCCGCAAGACTTGAGGCTATTTTTCATTTTGGAGTGACAGCCTTTCTATTTCCATGTTAACTTAGTTTCTGAAAGTGAGGCAGACTCCAGTGCTCTATGTGGAACTCCTTTACTGGGATGTTGATATTAACCTTTAAACCATGCGTGCTGATATACAGTAATTGCTGTTGTGCAAAATGGCTTATAACTCTAACCGTAGGCTCAGAGCAAATTCAGTTTGCTATCCCTTGATGAGAAAAAAAAAAAAAAAAAAGGACAGTTCTGCAGGAAAAAAAGTGCTTCAAGGAATAATTAGGTCATCCAAACTGACGGAAACTGCTTTTTTTAAATTAGAGTAAAATCAGGCTCAAGGAAGTGGGTCCATTTGGATCATATCCAGTAGATAAATCTTTTATTTAGAACAGGGTTGGGACCAGCCCCTCCGCAACTTCTCTCATGCTGTTTTTACAATCATAGCAAACTAAAAAATATTTTTGAAGTGGAGATTCATTACCAGAAGATTCAGGGTTCTGTTGAATGCTACGTAGGCTCCCTATACCTACTGTAAATTGGCAAAAGGATTTGGTATCTGACTACTTTATGGCAAGTTGTTTTTCTATTTCCATGAAAATATAATACAAACCATACTAATAGTTCATATAGTAATTCCCAATTACTGATAGAGCTGTTACCTTGCATAAAGTTCAATACTGTTTTGTTTTTTTTTTTTTCCCATTTAATTTCCCCATTGTTAAAAGCCTTTTTGTTCCACAGAAAAGCCAGTAAGGAGTTGGAGTTTGTAATATACCGCACTACATCATTATTAGTTTTATTTGCTAAGGTAGAAGATATATTTTATGAGGTGTATAGACTACATTTAACCTGAAAAAATAATATCCTATAAACTCATGAAAGGTAATGAGGCTATTACTTTCTACTTTTGCAGTCTTACAGTTTCATAAGCACAAACAGGTCTGTCATTTTGAATAAATACACACCAGTTGTTGAACTGTTGTTAGTTTCATATATAGTTAAAAAGTATCAATTTAGGTTTTAGTATTTGATTTTGTTTGTGTCTTCTGTTATCTGTGTTCACGTTCTATATATAATATATATAATTTCAGACCAATGTCTATAAATCTGTGGGAAATAATGTGAAGAAAGGGGAAACACAATTCCTTCAAAGAAACATTCAGTAATTTAAAATGGAAATTTAAAAAAAGATAATAGACGATTTAGTAATTTGTCAATAAAGTGCATTTTTAAACTAAACCAAGTTCTTCATAGGATCATAGAATGTTTTAGGTTGGAAGGGACCTTAAAGATCATATAGCTTCAACCCTCTTGCCATGGGCAGGGATACTACTAGATAAGGTTGCTCAAAGCCCCATCCAGCCTGCCCTTGAAAACTTCCAGGGCCTGAACAGTTGCAGCTTCCCTGGGCAATCTGTTCTGTGCCTCACCACCCTTACAGGAAAGAATTTCTTTCAAATGTCTAATCTAAATCTGTTATCTTCCAGTTTAAAGCTATGTCCCCTTGTCCTGTTGCTACAGGCCCTTGTAAAAAAATCCCTCTCCTGCTTTCTTGTAGGCCCCTTTAGATACTGGAAAGCTGCTCTAAGGTCTGCCTGGAGCCTTCTCTTCTCCAGGCTGAACAAGGCCAGCTCTCAGCCTATCTTCATATGAGAGCTGCTCCAGCCCTCTGATCATCTTTGTGGCCCTTCTCTGGACTTGCTCTGACAGGTCCATATCTTTATGCTGGGGACCCCAGATTTGAATACAGTACTACAGGTGAAATCTCACAAGAGCAGAGCAGAGGGGCAGGGTCACCTCCCTCGACCTGCTGGTCATGCTCCTTTTGATGCAGCCCAGGATATGGTCGGCTTTTTGGGCTGCAAGCTCACACTGCTGGGTCATTTTGAGCTTCTTGTCAACCAACACACCCAAGCCTTTCCCCTCAGGGCTGGTCTCATTCCATTTTCTGTCTTGTTTGTATTTGTGCTTCTGATTGCGCTGAACCCGGTTGCAAGACCTTGCACTTGGCCTTTTTGGTCTTCAGGAGGTTTGCATTGGCCCACCTCTCCAGCCTGTCAAGGTCCTTCTGGATGGCATTCCTTCCCTCCAGCAGGTTGTCTGCCCCACACAGCTTGGTGTCATCAGCAAACCTGCTAAAGGTGCACTCAACCCCCACTGTCCATGTTGCTGACAAAGATGTTAAACAGTGCCAGTCCTAGTACTGACCTCTGAGGAACACTGGTTGTCACTGGTCTCCACTTGGACATTGAGCTTTTGACCACAACTCTTCACATGCAGCCAATTCCTTATATACCAAATGTTCCATCTGTCAAATCTATGCCTCTCTACTTTACAAACAAGGATGTCATATGGGACAATTTCAAATAATAGAATGGTTTGGATTGGAAAAGACCTTAAGATCATCTAGTTCCAAGCTCCTGCCATGGGCAGGGACACCTCAGACTAGACCATGTCACCCAAGGCTCTGTCCAGCCTCGTCTTGAAAACTGCCAGGTATGGACCATTTACCAGTTTTTTGGGCAACCCGCTCCAGTGCCTCACCACCCTCACAGTAAGGAACTTCTTCCTTTCATTTAACAACTGTACCTGCTTAAATTTAAACCCATTATCCCTAGTTCTATCAGTACAGTCCCCTATGAAGAGTCCCTCTCCAGCATCATTGTAGGCTCC
Source organism: Forpus xanthops (assembly GCA_032466535.1). NCBI lineage: Eukaryota > Metazoa > Chordata > Aves > Psittaciformes > Psittacidae > Forpus > Forpus xanthops. The sequence continues at coordinate 28,978 of JASSUY010017519.1, forward strand.
CTTCAGGTATTGGAAGGCTGCTGTGAGGTCTCCATGCTTCTCCAGATTGAATGGTCCTGATTTTCTCAGCCTGTCTTCATATGGGAGATGATCAAGCCTTCCTTGTTATCCTTGTGGCACTCCTCTGGACTTGTTCCAACAGTTCCATGTCCTTTTATGTTGAAGACACCAGAACTGCACACAGTATTCCAAGTAGGGTCTCACAAGAGCAGAATAGGGGGACAGGATTACCTCCTTCAATCTGCTGGTCACGCTGCTTTTGATGCAACCCCAGAAAGATGGTTGCTTTCTGGGCTGTGAGCATGCACTCCCAGCTCATGTTAAGTTTCTCATTGACCAACACCCACAAGTCCTTCTCTGCAGAGCTGCTTTGAATAATTTCTTTGCCCAGCTTGTAGCTGTGCCTGGGGTTGCCCCAACTCAGGTGCAGGACCTTTCACTTCACACTGTTGAGCTTCATAAGACTGACATTGGCCCATCTCAAGTGTGTCAAGGTCCCTCTGGATGACATTCCTTCCTTCCAGCATATCAACCAAGTCACACAACTTGGTGTCATCAGCAGACTTGCTGAAGGCACTCTCAATCCCACTGTCCATGTTGCTGACAAAGATGTCAACACTGATCCCTGAGGGACACCACTTATTATCGGTCTGCAGCTGCACATTGGGCCATTGCGCACAACACTTTGCGTGTGGGCATCCAGCCAGTTCTTTATTCACTGAGTGGACCATCTATCAAACTGATGTCTCTCTAATTTAGAGACAAGGATGTCATGCAGGATGGTGTTGAATGATTCGCACAAGTCCAGATAGATAATGTCAACTGCTTTGCCCCTATGCATCGGTTCTCTAGCCCCATTATAGAAGGCCGCCAAGTTGGTCAGGTGTGATTTTCCCTTAATGGAGCCATGTTGGCTTTCACCAAGCACCTCATTGTTCTTCATGTGCCTTGGTATGCTTTCCAGGATTGTGTGCGCCATGATCCCTTCTTGAAAATGAGGGTTATATTTCCTTTTTTCCAGTTGTCAGATGCTTTGACAAGTCCAGGTAGATGATGGCAGTCATCCCTTAACCACCAGGCACCAAGGAGAGACTGACTTGCCTGTAGTTCCCTGGATCTTTTTTTTTTTTTTTTTTTTAAATGGGGTTCTATTTCCCCTTTTCCAGTCAGCAGGAACTTCAGTGGACTGCCACAACTTCACAAATACGATGGATAATAGCTTGGCAACTTTGTTAACCAGTTCCCTCGGGGCTCATGGATGCGTCTTCTCAGGTCCCATGGACTTGTGCAACTTCAGGTTCCACAGATGGCTTTGAACCTGATCTTCTCTTACAACAGTTCTTCATTCTCCCAGTGGCTGCCTTTCCCTGCCGTAAGTTGGGCAGTGTGGCTGGAGCACTTGCTGGTGAAGATTGAGGCAAAAATGTTGTTGAGTAACTCAACCTTTTCCTTATCACAGTAACCAGGTCTCCCGTTTCCTTCCAGAGAGGTCCTATATTTTTTCTTAGTCTACCTTTCATGACCAGCATACCTAGAGAAGTTTTAATTGTTGCCCTTGACATCCTGGCCAGATATAATTTTATCAGGGCAATAGCTTTTCTAACCTGATCCCTGGCTGCTCAGACAATTTCTCTGTGTTACTCCCAGGTGACCTGTCCTTGCTGCCGCCCTCTGTAGGCTTGTTTTGGTACTGAAGTTTCTTTGGGAACTCCTTGTGAATTAGATAAAAGACAGAGAGCAGAGCTGGTATACCTTACTACTTTGACAGCCTTACTGTACCCAGTTGATGTATTTAGTGATTTCTATTAAAACAGTTAATAAAAAAAAAAACAAAAAGAAAATCCTGTGAAAACTAAACTGGTTTAGATAAGACAATTTTTGGCAACATAACTGTGTGAGCCTGATTGATAGTTGGCAAAGTGACAGAATATAAGTGGTGACAATAAACAGAGATAGACTCAGTAAAAGAAGCAGAATCTTCTTGGGATCACAAACAGCATTAGGAGCAGGGTGCGTTGGATCAAAATAGGTGATGGCAAACAACTCATTGAGGGTTGGTAGTTAGCAGTCGCTAGTTATCTTTGAAGATAAAAACTCAGTGTGTAGCAGGAGCAAGAGCTAATAAGGTCTCATGATGTGTAAACAGAGGAATTAAGTATAAATCAAGAGAGATATTGTTCCTCTGCTGTAAATATCTAGTAAGACTGCAGTTGACATATTGTGTCCTATGCTGGACTTGAAGACTAAAAAAAACGCAACTCAAACAGGTTGTTTTGATCCCTGAAAGGTAGGAAAAGGGCAAGAAGATTGTTTAAGTATTAAAACGTTTGTCTATGTGAGAAGATTTGAACAACTTTGCATGCTTAACCTCATAAGACGTCAAGGGAAGGGAGAGTTGATTAGTCAGTGAATGCTTACTGGGGCCCTGCTGTGACCTGGAAGGCAGATGCATGCAAAAAGAAGCAGCTCTGTGGATTGAGCAGCTGTGAGGGCCTTGTGTCTATGATAAATTTATAATGTGCATTAAACAGGAGTTTCTCTTCAATACAGCAAGGATGCACCTTATTAATATTAGCTGAAGAGCTGAAGTGGCTGCACCAGGCAGTGCTGACATATGACAGCAAAAAAAAAATCATATTGTTTATTCCAGTAAGCTTTCATCTGAGCCTGAAATTGAGAAATTTGGCTGAGTAAAGACCAGTAATGAAAATATGATGGACTTTATTCACTGTGAAGGGGTCACATTTTCATCTGAAATGTATTACAGGATATGACATTTACAAAGCACATTTCTTTGTTAAAAATATGTTCATAACTTATTGGGTTGACATAAAGATAACAAGATTACTTCTTAACTGCTGTGATTCTAGATAGTCTTTTTCTGTAGGTCATCAGCAGCACTGTTTAACATCAGCAGTCTGTAAGGACAAAATCTGACTTAAGAAAATGATCCTCTTGTAGAGGAGGATGCCTAGCACATTGGAAGGGAAAGCTGATAGGGCAGAGAAATAGTCCAGTAACCTTTGGCAAATGTGCCCAGTAACAATAAAATGATTAAAAGATCTAACTGGGCATCTGTCCGTTTCATTGTGTTAAGAAGTGCATAGGTGCATATTTTTGATAGCGCACAGGCAGCATGTAGTGCAGCATTTGTCAGCTGCTGTTCTAAATAGCCTAAAACAGTTATGTGAAGTGTGTAGCTACCATCAGTGAATATTCATTGGAAACCTGTCTTGAGAACAAAACTTTTGCTTTAAAAGTACTTCTTATTTTGCACGTTAGTGTGACTTTTCAATATTGAATCTCAGTTACTTATGATTTCTTTAACCTACAGCAAAAGTAGAATTTAGCAGAGCTGCTTTTTCCATGGAGATTATTTTAGGAGCTGAAAAATTATTATTTTGCTTAGAAAATCAATGTTGGCAAGTGTTCAGAAGCACAATATTCCTGGGTTCTATCATGTTTGGGAAAAACACAAGGATGTGAGCCAATATAATGTTGTGCTTGTCACTAGAGAGTAAGCGCAGATAAGTAAATGTGCACATAGATATATATATTAACATTCTAATTTATAGAATAAGTGAAATTGCTTCCAAATTTACTTCAAGGAATATCTCAGTTTCTATCTGTAAAGTGATCAATTCACCTACATTCTTTGGCTGTTGGGAAATTTTTTGTGCTGGTTTGTAATCAAACTTTTGTTGTGGTGTAGGGCTGTGGGAGGAAGGACCTTTGCTACTTAGAGTCCTGGTATAATAAAATAGCCAAGCACTACGTTCTTCAGTTCTCCCAGCCTGAGGTATCAATGCTTTGTTCTCTTAAGCTCTACTGAAGAAAAATGAAATGTTTTCTTGAAGTAAAAAAAAAAAAAAAAATAAAATGAGGAAGGTGTTGGTTATTGGTTTTATCAGGACATTGTGTTCTGTTTCTATAATTCCAATGTTTTCCAAATTACATTGAATATATTTGTTTTAATAACTGTATAAAATGATCTTGTTATGTTTATTTTAGATGAACTTGCAAATTCATCAGAAACCCGATTGTCCTTGGAAGATCTCTTCAGAAAAGAGTTAACAGTTCATAATCCAGAAGCCAAATGGATTAATGGTAGGTGTATAATCTTTCATGTAACTTGAAACTAGGTAATAGTTTTGAGTGTTGAATGTCCTGCCTCTGAGAAAGAATCGGTTAAAATTTCAAAGTCTTTTAATATTGGCCAATGTCCCAGTTTTCCTTGTAGTTCTAAATCATGTCTACTTCATAAATTTTTGAAGTGGTGTTCTAATTTTAAAGCTCCATCTACTAGAAACTTACTCAAGTTTTCTGTTTATGCTACTAACTCATTTTGAAGCAGTTGATTTATTTTTAAGAACTGAATCTTGTTCATGGATTCACAAAAAGATCTATTCATAAAATAAAATTGTTCTACTAGTATCAAAACTTTGTGGTTCTTCACATCTGGTGTGGATTTTTAAATATTTATGAGTATTCATACAGCTTATTTAATTTATTTTATGTAATTGTATTTAATATTCTACTTTATTCAGTGATTTATAAATGGTATGCAAATTCCCAGAGAATTTGTATGACAGTTTTAATGTAAAAAAGAAAACAAATTTGAACTACTTGTTCCAACTCATTGAGCTTTTCTCTTAATCACATGGGCTGTTCGCATTCTTTTTTTGCAAGAAATGCAGAAGTAACACGACAACAACCATCTGTTTTCTGTCCTTAGAGTTGGATTTTTGTATTACTCCAAATGTTAAAAGGAATAACAATAGGCTTTGTGCAAAATAGAGTATTTTTAAGGAGTGCTCTATGGAAGGTGGGAGTTTGGAAATTTGGTGACTGCATATGTAAATCCAGAATAACTTTGCACAGGAAGTAAAAATTCAATTCTGTTAATCAACTATAGTCTTCATTGATAACTGGAAGGTGTTTTTCATTTGTAGGAAGCTATATGATTCATTCAATTGTTGCTTTATGAAATGAATTTCAAAGAATGAAATGGTTCTAACAAGAGTAAGTGCATTTAAAAAAAAGGCTAAAAGAGAGAAAAGTAAGTAAAACATGGAGTTTATTGTATTTAAAAAAACTCTGTTCTACAGCTTGTGATAAGATAAAAGCTTCCTTTAAGAGTTTTCCAGATGTGGTAAAAAGAAATGTAGAATTTGGTGCTAAACTCCTGCATGGATACAGGTTTCTTTTGTGCTCTTCAAAATCCATGTTAGAAAACTCATATTGGGGAAGATAATTTTACCAGTATCATGCAAAAAGCACAGGTCATGAGCAGTGTACTCTAAAAGCTGTGAGATTGTACAGTTATGACCTTTTCCATTTATTGAAAATAATATTAAAAATTCTATTTAATAAAGAAAGGTGCTGTGGTTTATTGGCAGTACAGTTGTACTAATATCCAGTCTCTCTGCAGAACTGGTTTTCGTAGACAATATGAGAACTCCTAAGCTTGCAGTTAGGTGTTTTCCTGTGTTTATTTGTGAAAGAAGCAATAAAATCCAGGGTTACAAAAAAAAAAAAAGGGGGAAAGAATGGACGTTTTCTGATTAGAATGTGTGTGTGGAAACTGAGAAAAAAGCAGTGATAATGAAGGATTTTACTAATCATTTAGTATGTTTGAAAAACATAGAAAATTGTGTATAGATGTTTTGGTGGTGGTTTTTTTTTTTTTTTCTGCTTTTATTTTAAAAATTCCCAATATGGTCAATAAAATCAGTATCTTGAATAATAAACAGAATGAGGAGGAGTCTTGCAAAGCAACATTTCTGCTTCCTGCTTCTAGTTTTATTTTTAAGATTTAGGATTAAGATTATATTTTCTTTCCTGTCATGGTAACATTGCAGTGGTGGCATTATATGCATGGAGAATGAAATATATAACTCAGGATTCAGCATTCAGTACTGTGGAGCTGCATTTTGCACTTTCTCTAGATATTGGCAGAGTAAGTGAACTCTGTACAGGAAGGCTTTAGCCAAAAAGTAAGTAGCTACTTACTACTACTTTTTTGCTCCTCTTGGAATGGCATAATGTGTATCCAGCTGAAAAATTTATCATCTTTACTTTCTGGTAAGGGATGGGAATAGAGATAGAAAAAATGATTCATGCTGTAAGCAGTTTCTGCAGGGTCTAGAGAATACTTTGTAGAAAAAAAATCACTGATTTAAGGATTTCAAGTGCTAGATGAATCACTGTGTTCTTAGGTAAGGTCTAGTATTTAACCTCTGCCATTTAATTAAACTTTGTTTGCTGATGTTTGAATTTCTTAGGAATGTTTCAAACACAATGTTATTTCTTCCTTGTTTGCAAGTTCATCCACCACAAAAATTGTCCCCGCATAGTTATTTCTAGTCTACTCTTTAATAAGAAAAGCTCTTACATGCAGATGTCTTTACAGTCCATTTCCTTTTCTGCTTAAAATTGAGTCCACAATATTATGTGCTTGCCACCAAAGTTAATAACTATGTAAGTGCTTGAAGCTGCAGGGGAAATGTTTTCTTTTATCTGATATAATCAGATGTTGCCAAAGAAAATAAAAGAAAAATTTTGAGCTAGTTTTAAAAGTGACAAAATGTATTCACAATTAATGTCATTGGAAGATGTATCTACACAGGTATTGTTCAGATTTCTTTTGCCCTTTTTTTTTTTTTTTTATTTCAAAGGCATGTTCGTGGGTTTGTTTTTGTTTGGTTGGGGTTTTTTGTGATTTTTTTTTTTATACCTTGCTTGGATTTTTTACTTTTTTTTTGGTAAAATTTATGAAAATAAAAGAAAATGCAGATGATAGCTAGTATTTTTCTTGCAAATAACTTTGTAGCTTACTAAACTTTTTCAATTACAAATCTGATCACTTTGACTGTATTTAAAAGGTCATGGTGGAGAGTATATACAGCCATCAATTATTTTAATCCTTGTCAGTCTGAAAGTGTTTGGTTTCAGGATGCCTTCCAGTTGCTTGGCATAGTTTCGAAGATGTTAAATGAGAGAACATCTTTCCTTAGCATTATTGATCTTTGGGTTTTCTAAGAGGAGGTGGGAATTCAAAATGCTGCTAGTGAACAATAAAAGTTCGTAAATCTGACAGCACATTACAACTAAAAAGGGCTTTTCATAAGGTGGCAAAATGGCTTGGTTTGCTTTAGTACAAAACCGCAATGTAGTTTAACATATCCAGAGTAATTAAGTTTAACTGAGTTAAACTTCCCCTATGCTTTCCCTTGGCAAAAAAAAACTTTTAAGAGACTTAATGTATCTCATATTGTTCCTGTCTTAGATTCTGACCATTTTTCAACAAGGACCAGTCTCTGCTTCAGGTTGAGCATAGCATTTCATGTCATGATCACACTTTGCTTTAGCACCACGCTGCATGCATGCTAGTACAGTGCATTTAATGGAAGATGACAACAAATGTATTGTTCTATTAGTTATTCATAAGCAATGATGATGTGAGCAGTCTGAAGCTGGATCTTTGAACCATACTGAAGCATTTTTTCAGAATGTTTTCTTAATTTCTATTTAGAAATATATATGCTGGCCTGTGAGAAATACTGAGGACTCAGAAGGTTTGCAGTCTAATCCCTAGATCTTTGGTAGTGTGCTTGTGTCTCTTATTACTGGTGACTCTGCCTGTTAATGACAATGAAATTCAGCATCTTTGCCTATATTCCTTTCGTGAATATGGCTGCTACTGTTTGGATAATCTTTGCTAACCTTTACTATATGTGATAGAGTGCATTGACTCCTTGTTTGTATTCTGTTAGATGGGTATATAGTCAACACAATCATGAAAATTTTCATATATTTGAATGAAAAGGTGCTGGAGAATGACCTGAAGTCTGAATGATGGCCTGCAGCAGGCTGTGCCCTGGAATCCTCTCTTGTGTTAAAGCTTAGCAAATCACCTGAGTAGGTACAGATGTGCTTCATGGAACCAGGAAGGATATAGGCATCTGCTGAGATTGTAAAGTGCTTTTCTGAGATTGTGAGAAAATTAAATATTTCTCTCTGTGTTGCTTGCCTCTGGAGCACCTGTTTGTTACTGTATTTGGTTACCCTTGCAACACCATGTCACAGGAAAAGTGTGGCGTAACGTGTATGGCTGGGCAGCATCACATCTCTTCAGGCAAATACAGTTCTGCTGATGCAATAGTTAAAGATTTTGGAGCAGTGAGGGAGAGGACTGGGAAGATGGCAGGTGCCAGTGCAGAGGGAAGGGCTTCCAGTAGCACTTCAGGGAGGGAAGTGATCTTTGAGAAGGCAAGAGATGATAGAAGAGATTTCCTCACCCTGTAGGACTCAACAAAACAAGCTCATCTCACAAGCAGCAGCCTTGTCTGCCTTTGGGAAGAAGAGAGAAAATAAGGATGTCATTGGGAAGTCAGCAGCAGTAGGGAAGAAAGACTTGGACCTTTGTGTCAAAGGAAAGGACTTGGAGGGCATAAGGTGGACATTTGTGTTTTGAGAAGGGTTTCCTGTCTCATATGGAAGCTGCATTTTCTCTAAATATCAGTCTTTTTCCTGCCTCCCTGTGCTGTGTCAGACAGGAGCTGCTAATCCATAGTCTGTGTCTCCAGCAGACGGCTGCTGGGGCAGGCTGCTGTCCCTGGCAAAGTGTCACCCTGCCACTTGCCAAACTGGTGGCTGCTGCTGGAGGTGGGCGGCCACTGCCCTGTCTATGGAGGAATTGCAGCTCCCTGCTAAAGCAGGCCTGTGTATGTGTGTGGAGGGAAGGCAGACGCAGGGAGGCCATTGCTGCTCACATCCTCTGCTGCAGATGGCACAGAGAACCCTTAATTAGTTGGGGGTAGCTTTGTCCCTTGAGGTTATCCTGGTGAACACAGTTCTATTCTTTGACAAATCAGAGTGAGTATAAATGCACCATTTTGGTGAGAGATTTCTGGATAAAATGTACATTTGTACCTATTTCTTTTGTACAAAAGCCTAGTTTTTGAATGAGGTTTATAAACTTATCCAGCAAAAAAATCCTAGATTGTGCTGGCAATCTCAGCAGGTGTAACATTTTAGGATATAATTTCTAAAAGCAAATAATTTTTTATGCACATATGTTTTCAAGCCAAAATCTCTTCAATACCTTTTATTTTCCCCCTTTTTACAGTTTTAATGTGCTTTTTTTGGTAGATCATAATAAAACACTATCTCAAGTCAGAAATATTTTCACTCTTGAGAGTGGTGCCTTGAGAACAGCATCAAAGCAAAAGATGTCTGACTTTGTTTTAGGTCAGGTTCTTGCATTTACTTGTTTTATTTTTCACAGAATCAGAATAGATAGGGTTGGAAAGGACCTTAAGGTCATCTAGTTCCAACACCCCTGCCGTGGGCAGGGACACCTCACACTAAGCCATGCCACCCAAGGCTCTGTCCAACCCGGCCTTGAACACTGCCAGTGATGGAGCATTCACAACTTCCCTG